>LZPO01044428.1:119787-136366 GCA_001675575.1 Neotoma lepida | reverse complement strand
AGTAGAGCTGCCCTTTGGGGTGCAGTGAGCACAGATACTTTCTCCAGAAACAGGTGAGCAAAGCACCCAGGTTGATGCCAGCCCAGCACCTTGGAGACCACGAGGCTCAGGGAGCAAGAAGGAGAAAGTTACTAAGCACAGGGGCAGCCAGTTCTCTGAGCCCTGGTGCCCAGTTCTGCACCCAGATCCCATGCTGTTCTGTGTTAACTTGCTCCAAAGTTTTCTTAAATATCTTTCTGTTCCCTGTATCTTTACAGGGTAGCCTAAGGCTCTATCTCCTCTTTTTCTTTTTCTTACTTTTGTGTTTTCAAAGCCATCAGTGACTTCTGCCTGCTGGGACTGCTGACACTATGTGAACTTCATGATTGCCTTGGAGTCAAGTTAGAGAAAACAAAACGTCACAGGAAATACAACACTGGAGTGTGGGGAGACCACGGGTTTGAAATAAGAGGCATGGGGGCTGGAGAGATGGAGAGTGGTTAAGAGCAATGGCAGCTCTTTCAGAGGTCCTGCGTTCACAGTCATCTATAATGGGATCTGATGCCCTCTTCTGGTATGCAGGTGTACACACAGATAGAGCACCATACACNTAAAAGTAAATAAATCTTTAAAAAAAAGAAAGAAGAGGCATCTGGCTTTGGCTCCTGACTCTTCCATGTGCCAGCTTTGTGGTCATGGACTAGAAATGTGACTCGTTGAGCCTAAACATGCATGTCTGTAAAATCTAGGCGTTAGACTCTGCCCCAGGGACTGCAATGGAGGTAGGAAGAAGAGCTGCAGGTAGACCCCATGGCATGGTATTACCACCATGTTGGGGCCGTCTGCAGATGCCACCGCAAACAGTCAACATCTGAGTTGGAAGAGGAAAGGATGCGGATTGGTTTGGTATTAACAAAAACCATCTGTCTAGGGATGCCTAAGAGTTGAACTTGGCGATAGGATGGAGAGATACCCTGGAGTAAGAGCTCTGCCATGTGTGAAGGGAAGTAGATGGCTCAAGACCTGGGATAAAGATTTCATCTGAGAAGTGTCTTTTGTGTAGGTGTGGGCCTGCCCTCCCAGCCTTCCTGATACATAGCTCTTCTCTGCGACCTCTCGCCCCCTCATCCGTCTCTCTTTCCTCTCTAGTCCTTTGGCTATGTTTCTATCCTTGTGATTCTGCACAATGTGCTCTACCTGGTGATGCATGACACAGCATACTTGGAGGACTTCTGACCCGCCCCCTTCCCCTAATCTGCAAAAGACTTGGCATTTCTGTACTTTCTATCCTGAATTGAAGGATGATTTTGTTGGGCCTTTGCAATGTGCACTCTGAAGGAAAAATCATGACTAGCCTATCCTGCTGGCTTCCCATGTGTATAACAGAACTCACTCTGGTGCTCCCAGTTGAGAGAGCTCCTTTTGACACTTTGGGGACAAATCAGACTCATCTTCATGGAGCCATAGTGCTCTCAATTCCTTTGCTGAGTAATAAAGGGCAGCATTCGACCCATTCTAGCCCCAAGGATGAGGATAAAGTCTGCTGAGCTTCCTGACAAAAGATACATAGAGTCAGGCATTGCTCAATGACTGGGACATGTCATTTGGTGGCATCACTGCTTACTGCACCTCTTAGAGTGCACTCACATACTCAGGTTAGAGACACCATTTGGCCTTTGATACAACCAAGAGATTAGTCAATCTGGACATGAACAGCAGCATTTTGCTGCCATCCTAACACAGTGTACTGTAAACACCAGGTTTGTCTGTATTTAAGTAGAATTCTCTCTTATCCCTCTGGAACTGGAACCAAATAAACTCTATTTTCTTTGTTGCCTTAATCATGGTGTCTTATCATAGCAGCATTAAAGTAACTAATACATTGACCTCTTAACTTTTACTTTCCCTAGCCTAGCTCTCATGACATGATAAGAAGTTCCTACTGGCTTACCCTTCCTCAGGTCAGGGACAGTCCTCCCTGTGCTCACAGCCCTTTACACAAAGCTAATATCAACTGGATGCCCTATAAAAACTTGCTAAAGAAGATAGATGGGAAGTTAGTGTAAGCCTGAGAGTTAGTGTAGTGGTTTCGAGCCAGGGAAAACATGGGGCATGATAAATCTTGTATCTGGATGTGGGTGGGTGTCCTGCACAGAACCCCAGGAATGTAGCCCTAGTAGCTAAGTCCTGCTTTCTGGTCTTTCCTAAAGTTTNCAATAGAGTGGAAAACAGAAAGAGACAAAATGAAGTTCAAGTGATCATCATTAGAGTTTGCCTCACATGGGCACAGCAAGCACAGTAAGCTAATTAGCACATTAACGAGCCCTTGATTTGAACGAATGTCGGGCTTGATTGCACACACTCATCACTACTGCAGACCCCAGTGAATCAAAGTTNAATAATTTTCATGTCAATGTAGNGTAATGAACTGGACCTGTGGAGCCCTTGGCTGACTCTGCCCATCCTCCTACCAAGTCCATACCCATCTCCAACATGAACCACAGCTTGCTGAAGTCCAAGGACAGAAATCTGTCCCGATATGGGGTAATCCGAATCCTAGTTGAGAACNGGTCTGGAGGATTTTGTTGTTACTGTTCAGTGACATTCTCAGTACTCAGGGATCTTCCTGACAGGCAGAGGAGTACACTGTAATTTAAGAGTAACCCCTTTTCATCTCTGTGTCTGTTTGAGGCAGAGCCTGGGACACAGTCCAGTCTCTGGACGTATTCATTTGAATTTGTCCAGTGAACAAATGAATGAGTGAATAGGTGAGGAAATGAACAGAGTTCAATGTATGAGTAGAGGTGTTTAAGGGACACNCACACTTNTTGCATNTCTAAGTACCAGCCGATGCCCACTATAACNCTGAAAATGNTGGGATGTACTGTTTTCCTGCATGAGCAGNTCTTCNTTTCTCACTGTGGGACCTAANGGGAGTCAAATGATTCTCTTTGCACCTTCTTCCTCCTCACCAATGGGAAGAAAATATAAACACAAAGCACATTGCATTCAACAACACACACAAAGTGCTTGGCAAGCAATGATACTCAGTGCTGTTTCCCTTCCTTAGGATTTCTGAGTGAGTGAGTGAGTGGTAGATCGAAGGGCATTATTCCGGGGGCACGTTGGTATGTTCTAGGTATGAAGATGAGGTCAATTTTTTGTTGTTGCTGTTCATTTCTTATGAGGAAGTGACCACTGAGGCACAGNATGCTATGTCTTGAGAACTGACTGCCCCAGAGCACTGGCACTCGAGGGTAAGACAGGGCAATCTCTGAGCTGTGTTCAGATGAATGGTGGTGAGATAACTGCTGGTGGAGAGTGACAGCTGTCACCAACCTTCTCTCTGGGTGGTGGTGCCAGGACTGGCCTCCTGTGACCTGGAGAAAGCCCTGCTGTCCCATCATGAAGCAGGGAGNTGAGCATTGACGGAAGGTCTTTTGGGCCAGTGTTTGCTCTGAAGTGTGGCTGCAAATGTCAGTGCTTTGGATTGTCTTGTCGGGNAAGACAGGATTGGTCCCACCTAGTTCTCTGAACTGTCTTAAGATCTTAAATTGAAAATGACAAAGCATCTGCAAACGAATCACAAGCAAGAGCGATGGTTCAAACTGGACGCAGAGCTCTTCCTCTTCGCTTTTCTCTTCTCTCTTGTCTGAACCGCGCCTCATCTGAACTGCACTCCACAGGCTGTGCAAGAGCTGATGTTTGTAGATTTTTACTTTTATTCACGAATTACTGAATGTCCTGATCCATTAACTTTGTCTGTTCTGGTTCATTTTTTTCTACTTGATTCACGTTAGAGTCATCTAGGAAGAGTAAACCTTAAGTGAGACAATGCCTCCCCCTGTAGACAAAATTGTAGACAGATCTATGGGGTGTTTCCACGATTAATAATTGATGTGGGAGGGGGAAGGCCCAGTTCCCAGGGTCGGGTAGCATCCCTGGGCAGTGGTCTTGGGTTGTATAAGAAAACAAGATAAGAAAGCCATGGAAAGCAAGACAGTAAGCTGAACTTCTCTATGGTCTCTCCTTCAGTTTCGGTCTCAGGTTCCTACCTTGGCTCCCCTCAGTTACGAGACTACAATTAGGATGTGAAAGCAAACCAACCCTTCCCTGCACAAGTTGTTTTGGTCATGGTGTTTTATCACTGCAACATAAATCAAACGGGAAAGTCTGCAAACTCTAAAATGTCTTCTGACCACCTAGCTTGTTGGTAAGACTTTCCACTGGGCTTTTGTTTGTCTCGTTTTGTGTTTCCAGGGTTTCTGTTTGCTTACTTCAAAATCTTCATCTCTTTAGTAAACATCTCTCTCATATCTTGTATCATCTTCCTTAATTCATTTAGCTATTTTTCTTGATTTTCTTGAAATTCATTGAGGTTTTATAAAACAAGTCTTTTGAATTCTTTGTCTGGCATTCCATTCAATTCAATCTCTTTGGTGTCAGTTACTAGAAAAACATGAACATTTGGAGGATACGTTTTTCACATTTCTTTCATGTGCTAGTTGATTTTTATACATCTATTTGGGTGCATACATTTTATGGTTTTACTTGAGGATATTTTAAATTATTGTTGTTGTTGTTGTTATGTGCCAAATCAATCAACCTGTTAGTAAAGTGCAATTATTACTATTTTTTTAAGATCTTAATAAAGAGAGAATTGCCTCTCCTGAGTGGTTGTTTGGGCAAGAGTGGATATATTCTTCCCTGACAATCTGCACTTCATTCCGTGTCTTTTGGGGCTATGTTGCAACCCTTATAAAGCAAAATCTAGGGGCTAGACCTGCCCCCTGTCATGGCACTGGTCACTAGTAGTACAGTGGAGTGGTTCAGGATCTCAGCTGACTGGAGTTACTTTGCTTCCCTGCTTTCTCCTACAAGGTAGAATGAGACCAAAGTTTCCTTGGCTGGAATCTACTTTCAACAGTTAATGTTGGGTCCCCTGAGCTGGTGGAGACTGAACTGGGCTCTGTCTCTGGCCTGGATCATNCTTTCCTCTATCTGAATCTTTATATTTTGTTTGTTTGTTTCTGTTTGGTTTTTTGTTGGTTTTGTTTTGGTTTGGTTTGGTTTTTGAAACAGCGTTCCTCTGTGTAGCCCTGACGGTCCTGGAATTCAATCTGTAGATTAGGCTAGCCTTGAACTCACAGAAATCCACCTACCTCTGGCTCCTGAGTGCTGGGATTAAAGGTGTGTACCACCACTGCCCAGCTTCACCCAATGAATTTTACATAGAAGTTAGGGTAGCAATCTGGACTGTGAAAAGGGGTACAGTAGGACTCATGATTTTCAATATCCAAGACTACTTTTCTGAGACCTAGTTTCTGTAAGCAGACCAACTAATGAGCTTAGCCCTGAGACCCTATTTATCTGGCGTTTGGAGCCACTGCTCCAGAAGGAAAATGAGGTCTTCTTTGCTCCAGGTCCCCAGTCCTAGCTCCACTTCACAGATGAGCTCTTTTTAGTGGCATCCTACCAGTGTCACCATGGGTCACAGGGTATATGCTGGCTGGGACTGTGGAACAATACTCACTGTGAATCCCAGAAGAAAGGGGAACAGTGGGATGCATGGTTTCAAAACAGCGGGCTTGGCTGTGACCTTCCCAAGGTGGCTCCTGGTCCAACAGCAACATTTATGTGGAGACATGGAAAGGTCTTCTCCAGTGCCAGCGTGCTAGGAACTCCCAGATCAGCAAAGTTCATTGTCCTTCTGGCCGACATTTGTTCTGTGCCAGCTGTTTTCTGTGTCTCAGTTTCCCTTTTTGCTACCCCCTGTCATGTTGCAGGCTGCTGCCAGCTGGAGGCTAATGCATGGTTCTTCATTGTTCCAATAACCAGATTCTCTGGATCTTCTCAAGGCTCTGTCTATCAAACTTCAGCACATTCTCTCAGCTACCCATCTCAGCGAGAAGCTGCATTTTGGCTGTGTTGACTGTGAGCTGAAGACTTCTGCTCTCTTACAATTGGCTATCTTGGCTCCTAAGGAAGATGTTTGCAGGAGCACATTTGAATTAGCTCCTAGTTCCAAGAGAACATGAAAGAGAAGGTGAAGCAGGCTGAACCCAGTTCAGGTCAGTCACTGCCCATATAAGAGCACATGGCTGCCATCCTAAGTCCTTGTGTGGCTTAGATCTCTTTCCCACTTTCTTGGGCAGTTTTAGAGGATACTCCTACCAATACAGCACTCATGAATGTGAGGTTTGTTCATGTTCACTGAGTATAAGTCTTCTGGGATGGGGTAAGGGGTCTAAGAATCATGAATGGAATGGGACTATCGGGAAAAACCTTACATTTGTCCAATATGGGACTCAAGAGGACCATGGGAAATCCCACCATCATTTGTTGGCATTTGGGACTGGATGAAACTTTGTCTGCAAGAAGAGTGTGAAGCTTTGAGTTACAAAAATATTGAAGAAGCCTGGAAGTCAGATATATTAGCTTGCTGTTACCACATACTTGATGATTGAGAGGTCAGCAACCTATTGTCACTGGATTTTTTTCTCTCCTTTCTCTCTCTCTCTCTCCGTTTTGTTTTGTTTTTCNAGACAGAGTTTCTTTGTGTAGCTTTGGCTGTCCTGGAACTCACTTTGTAGACCCTGTTGTCCTGGAATTTACAGAGATCCACTGCCTCTGCCTCCCAAGTGCTAGGATTAAAGGTGTCCATCACCACTGCCCAGCAGTCACTGGCTTCTTTCTATTCTTGTTTGAATAAAAAGTTTAGTAAAAACCTTTTATTAATATATATTTGTTGTACAAACATTGCTTCATTGTGATATTTTTATACATTTATATAATGTACTCTGATCACATTNACCCCTCACTGCCATGTCTTGCTTTTTTGTTCCCTCCCCCTGGTGGTTCCATGTGGACAATAGTCCACATTCTATTGTCATGTTTCTTTTTTTAAATCTAAATTCTGCATATGAGAGAAACTTATATTTTTTTTTCTGAGTCTTATTTTTCTTGGCATTACAATGTCCAGTTCTATCCATTTTCCTGCAAGTCACATGATTTTATTCTTTAGATGAACAAAATTTCCCTTATGCACATGCACTGCACATTAAATAATCTATCCATGGACAACAGGCAGGTTCCACACAGAGGCTGTGAGGACAGTGCAGCCATAAACACGGACACAGTGTCTCTGTGGTATGCTGAATGGGATTCCTCTTGGTATATCTGGGTCCTATGTCACTTTGAATTTTAGTTTTGTGGGGAGCCTCCATGCTGATTTTCACAGTGGCTNGACCTGTCAACTTTTCTGCCAGCAGCGTGTAAAGGTTCCTTTCTCCACGTCCTCACCAGCGTGTGTTGTCCTTTGTTCACTTGCTGACACGCATTCTGACTGGGGTGAGGTACCAGCTCCATGAGATTCTGCTTTGCATTTCTCTGATGACTAATGATGTTGAATGTTCTGTCACACATTACTGACCATTGAGAAATGTCTGTTCCCCACTTACTGACCGTATGGTTGTCCTTCATCACCAGCTTTCTTCCCCTATGGTAGAAACTCTGGTTTCACCCATCTACTTGTTTTCTGTGTTAATGTCAATCTGTGTCAGCCAAGGCCTGATGTTCTTACGAACCCTGAATGATGGGCTGCATGGAAACACGGAATTTCATAGTTCCAAAAATGGAAAATCCAAGTGCTTTTTCAGAGTGATTAAACTCGATAACTAATCCATTATTGAAGGATTACTTTTTAATTTGCTGAAATGTTAGAGCACAGCTGGCTGCCACACCAGGAAGAAATCNACTGCTTAGGAGTATGAGAGTCAAAGGGATTAAACCTAGCATGACAGCAGCAGGAGACTCTGCTGGGGTGGGGCATGCTGGACTGAGTGTCTGATGTGCTGTTCAGTGCTGCAGGGACACAAACGTAGGCCATGCTTTTTCCTCAACTTCTAAGAACACCACACAGTGAGTTCCCTCACTATATTGATCACAGCTCACAAAGCATACTTTGACAATAGGGAGGCTTGATGTGGAGCACATTCTGTAGTGAAACTGTATGATGCTCAGAAGGTCTGGTTAAGGAGAAGCTACTTACAAAGCATGGATGAGGATCCAGAAAACACTTGGAAGCTAAGTGGAGCCAGGGATGGTCGAAAGGAACTCCAGTTGGCAGTGTTCCTGGTGAAGCTATGTCTCACAGCATCAGCTTCCTGCCTGTAAGACAAACTGGAGATTAACTGTCTTGATGTGAGCTGTTACGGATGGGGAGGAAGGCAGAAGAACAGAAGGGAGTAGAAGGTGCACTCTGTGGCCATCAACCCCCGTAGTCCTTCAAAGGATCTCAGTTTTAACCTGGGCTCAACCCCTGTGGTTTTCAGTACCTGGTGATGGGGTTGCCTTAAAGGAAGTGAATTCCCAAGGGCTATAAGGAACTGTTCTGATAAACATGTACCTTGTGGTGAGAAAGAGGCAGGCTTGACAAATTTGATTATTTATGGCAGAGAGAGATCAGTTTGCAAAATGAAGCCACTCGAATTGTAAGGGAGTAAGTCTTACAGTTTTGGAAACTTACAAAGCGGTCCACACAAGCCTGTGCCTTTATGTCTGCAGGAACGGNAGTTGAGAAGGGAAGTCAAAACGATGCATCAGAGACCAAGGCAACATAAAAACCTTCAAAGATGAGCTGGAATCCATGTCTGTTTCTCAATTGCTACCATCTCAGTGCTAAAGTTCTCATGGTGTGGATATCCCACCCTCCACAGCCAAAAGCATCTTGGTCCAGGACTAGGAGAAACTGAAGGAAATGGCCTGGTAGGAGCTGAAAAAGCAAGTCATCTGCTGCTCTCCCTCAGCTGGGTGAGTCTGTCCTTGGAGCAGTGACAAGGTGCATGGCCCAGCACCTCACCCAGTCCTCAGGCTTAACAAAACTGCTGTGTGCATATTTTTGTATCTCAAACGACTTTCTCTGTAGTCAAACTAGAACCACATAAGGGAATTTGAGGTGTCATTTCAGCTGAGTTGGCAAGCAAAAATCCTATATTAATAAAGTTTTAGGAGGCTTGTCAAAGTAACAGTGCAAAGGAGTCACAGCCTGGCCCAGACTCACTAAGNATGTCAGGGAGTACCAAGACAGTGAGTTCTGTCTACTTGCCACATAGAGGGAGTGCTGGAATCTGTGAAGAGGGTGCTGCTTCTCTTTCAAAGCTGTTCCAGAGCACACAGTGGGCTCACAAGTTGGGAGCATGTGGACTTACACAGCTGAAGAGTAGGTATGTTTGGTGAAGAAAAACAAACCTGGAAATATATTACAGAAATACAATTATGAAGATTGTTTTCCAGAATCAAAAGGTCACTCTGATGGAGGAATTGCTTCTGCAGCTCAGCGGATAGAAACTGATTAAGGAAAGGGGACATGCAGTGGCTACCACAGCACAGGGCACTCCGACAGACAGAGCATGTTAGGGGAATTGCATAATGTGACTTGGCAGGTTGGTGTGTTGCACACCTGTAACCCCAGCACTTTGGAAACTGAAGCAGGAGGATGGCAAGTTCAAGGCCAGCTCATGTCACAATCCATTCTTATCTCAAGAAACAAATCAAAACACAAGCAAAAAGAAAAATAATATAGATGTTTTCAGTGGATAGTGAAGACACAGGAGATTAAAATAGAGCTGCATTTACAGGCTCACTGGGATGCTGTCACAGTTTCTGTCCTAACTTTTCCACAAATGTATTCCTCAGGTCCCCTAAGTGACAGATGATTCTGACTGCATTGAAAGTACTCCTGAACACAGACAAATGAGGGCACTGCGGGTGCACCACCAGGACTCCAAGGCTGCTCCAGAAAGCATCTCTCTGGCTGCAGGCGCAAGACTTACATCATTATCCTCTTTAGAGGAACGGCCTCTGGCCTCCAAGTGATAGCCCACTTAAAATGACCTGTAAGGCTATGCTACCCATGTGGAACTGCACAGCAAATGACTAGCTGTAGTGGGCTACATGAGTTCAGTTTCCTCACCTCCTGAGAGGGTGCTCTGTGCCTGTCTATGCCAGCGCTTCCTGGGGATGGGGTAGAGGCAAAGAGGCATCTCAAACCTGATTTTGGCGTAGCATGTTGCCCTTACCTGACTCTTCTGCTCTTGCCCCACAGCTTTCCTCTGGGAGAAATCCCTCAGTCAATCAGTTGCACAGAATCTCTGCTCAGGTCTTGCTTCTGTATCCTGAGAAAGTGGTCATCTGACAAGAAGATAACAAGGAGGAAAAGAAGAGAAGCCCACTCTGGGTGTTGAGTTGAAAATACTAATGGATAACTAATGTAAATTGTGTCAGTGATGCATCAAGACCACATGGGTTTATTTCTTAAGCACCAGTAAAACTTCATGCTGCAGAGTCAAATGCCCCTGTTCATAGTTCAGAAAACAAAAGCAATCATGCTGATATCATGATAGCCAATATACTTTACAGAAACATTTTTTCTTTAATTTCATCTTTTATATTTGCTGCTGAAGAGGCCTAACTTAACATTAGTGCAGCCATGACAGGCTGCACACTAACAATACTGGGACTAGGCCTCACCATTACAATACCCAGGAAAAGTCATAATTCTGTACCCTGATTGGTTGACCAATCAGAATTGAGACAAACAAGTACTAGATGCTCCAAGACATACAGGATAGCTTACATCACTTGCATATAGGTTGCCAATTTCCTTGCAGCAATGCCAGTACCAATCCCTGTTTGGCAAGATTTCTGTTACCTCACTCCTGCCCAATCAGGAGTTCAACCCTCATCTGAATCTGGAATTCCTCTACCCCCATTCTTTACTCCTTAAAAACTCTGCTATAACTGAGCTCAATGCTCTCCCTGATCTGATTGCTGTGTCAGAATGGACAGAGAGCCCAAGCTTGAGCTTGCAATAAAGGCTCTTTGCTTTTGCATATGAACTCGGACTCCTGATGGTCTCGGGGGGAGGGGGCTCATGATGTGAACATAACACTATGACGTATCTATTAGGAACTGAGTAACTCTTCCCATTCAGAGATTCTGCTAATCAAATCATTTGGAAATGTAAGTGGGCAGGCTTAAAGGGGAGAAAACTTTGAAAGAGGGACCTGAGACTGTGGTGATAATTTATCTGTGTTTCCTAATAAAATTTATCTGAGGGTCAGAGGAAAAATGGGGCNGCCAGCCACCTGTAGTAAACAATAGCCATGCAAGTTAGCACACGCCCTTAATCCATTTGGTTCTCTGTGACTCCACGGTCANATGGGGAACTAGCAGTAGGAGGTGGTGGCACACGCCTTTAATCCCAGCATCAACCTTAGAGTTCTGAAGATCCATGCAGACAAGACAGGAAGTGATGTAGCTTGGGAGGAAAAAGCCAGGTTAGACAGGAAGTCTCTCTCTCTTTGCTCCGCTTCGCTCCTGGGAAGTAGAGGCAGCGTTGGTGAGTGGTGGCTTGCTCCTAATTCCTCTGATCTCTGTCAGATTTTCACCCTTATTTCTTGTTCCGCGTGTTTATTAATAAGACTGGTTAGAAGTTCTTCTTACATGAGACAGAAACTTATTGCCTACTGCGTGGGTCCTCCTGACTCCCTATTTCCACTTCCAATTTGTGACATATATACATACATATATATAATATCTGTTATATGATATATATGACATTTACATATATATAAAATAAGCAGAGAACAAGGAGCCCCAGGATTTGGCAAGGCTCTACCTGTGGAAGAAAGGACCCTAGAACCTACATGCTTGGGAGCCTCAGTTCCTAGGGAAGGTCAGGCTGAGTGACAGCTGTCACATGGCTCAACTTTCAGGATTATCAAAAGTATCTGATAGACATACTTTATTTGTTATAATTTTGATAACTACTTTTTTCCCTTTTAATGGAAGTAAAACAAGTTCACTTAAAAAAGAAATAAAGGGCCAGCATTGTAAGTAATTGCTGCCTCCTTGAAAACTCACTATTCCCATTAGATTTCTGTGGAAATAGACAGAAGGAAGACACGGAGCAGAATCTGACCATAAACATTTGAGACTTGTGTTCATTGGTAAGCACAAATGAGGGGAAGCCCCTCTCCCTTGGGAAATGGAGGGGTCTGCAAGGGGAAAAAGCTGACTGGGATCTTTTGTAAGAGTGGGGTGAGGGGCTTGGGTATGATGAAATTGTAGCTGTAAGGGGCTTTGTGGGGGTTGCTGTACCTGCTTCCTGAAGACATTTGCCCAAGATGAGGCAGACTTTTGAGAGACAGGCTGTCCCAGCAAACATTGCTTTCTGGGCTGATGATAAGGACTGAACGAGGCCAGCTGTATGCTCATCACAGTCCTGTTTTTATAACTGAGGCACGCTATCACTGCCATTTTGCTGTATTTCCTTCTGGGTGCTCTTAGCTTGTTACTAATTACTGAGCTGCTGGTTTTTTTCAGGTATCTGGTGTGGGACCAAATGTGTTATTTATTACATATTACGTTATTTCAAGTCATTTTAGTAATTGACATAAAATGTCCTTTCTGTGTTTCAGAGTGCATTACTGTCTAGTATTTAATGACTCCCCAGTGTTCCTTGGCATGGACTGTATAAATAGCTCTTGTTGGATATTTGGATGTTTTCAAGTTCTTCTCATTAGAAAGAATGCTAATACGTAAATATTGGGGCTAAGTTTTTGCATACTGCCTTAACGTTTTTCCCTCTCTCAAGGCAAATCCTGAGAATGGAAATGTTGAACAAAGGCTGGGCTCTTTAAAAAGCTGTCTTGTGTGTCACCAAATTGCTTATGAGGAAGGTTATGTCAACTCCTTCCCAGTAGNAGGAAAATTGGCTTTATCTTAAAATAATCCCAGCAAAAGGGCATCCGTGGTCATGCACACTATATGGAATGAATGTCTGTCATCTACAAAGTATAATCTGCCAATACCCCCCCACACACTAATATATACAAGGCAATTAGCATTTCATCCAGGAAGGAGTCAGGCAGGAGTCACAGTGGCATAAGTGTGCGGAGAACCTCTCGCAGTTTTCAGTAGTGGCTCCTAAGTGCAATAATCTAACTCAAGTCTCAGCAACTTTAGCTAAGTGCTACAATCTTTTTTGTTTTTAGTCATTGCATGTTCTGAATGGAAATGAGAGGATCTATACCAGGGAGTTGTGTGGAATTTAAATAAGACATGTAAAGTTCAGTGTTTTGCCTGCCATGCAGAAAGTGTCATGACTTAAAAGTGCTCAGTGTTATTACTTCAACTAAGGAAAATATAATCGCAGGCAATNTAGAAATAGAACAAGCCTAACCTCCACAGCTTAGTTGTTAACCATGTTTGCTGAACTGGGCTGAACTGGGGTATGCAAAGTCAATGCCACCTTTCTAATGCCTTTCTGAATGTGAGCTTTTGCTGTGTAGAAATGTGAAGAAAAGGAAAGCGATAAGGTGAGTATCAAGACAACATGTGCTGAGGAAGACCAGGGTGTCTCCCTTCCTCATAGAAGTACAAGTTGTGAGCATGAAGCAATATTGTGGGGGGCAGGTGCTGTGAGTGGGGAAATCAAAGGCTGTGTGCAGATGGTGCTGTTCAACCCTGAGAGTCTGGTGGGTACTGGAGACTGGCTCAGTGCTGGGACTCAGGAGTGAGGGAAGCCCACTCATAGCCGTTAACAGGTTAANATCAGAGTGATGGAGGGTTGAGCTTAGACATGAGCTCTAAGGTCAGACGCACAGGATTTGAAGACTACAAGGGTCACTGGCAAAATCCTGGATCTCATGTTACCTTGACAACCAACTATAGCCAATTGATGTAATTCTCTTGGGAACAACCTCTTCCCCCCCACCTCCCAGCCACCCCCTCTCTTCTCTATTCCCTGTCCTTCCCTACTTTCTTTTCATTTCCTGTCTTCCCTCCCCCATTTCCTCCCTGACTTTCTCTCTTTATCTTTTTCTCAGTTGTGCTTTAGGTCCAAGAAAGAGAAGAATGACTGAATGCCCTTCAAGCAGAAAGTAACCTTGATGTCAGTTAAAAGAATGCTAAAGCTGTTAGCCAGCTGCTTTTTGCCTTTGCAGTTAGGTTTAATTAGAATGGTGAAAGACTTTTTGATGGGGCTGGAGCTCACCAGTTAAGAGCACATACTGTTCTTACAGAGGACCCCAGTTCCATGTGGCTCACCACTATATCTCCAAGGGGATCCAACACCTGTTTCTGCATGCACAGATGTGCACATACACATGTGCACACACGCAGTTTTTTTTTTAAAGTCTTTTCATTTTCTTGTAGTAATCCTAGNTTCATAGAAGAGTCTCAGAGAGTGGACAGAATTTCCGCACACCCTCAGCCAGTTTCACCACTGCTAACACTGTGAGTTACTAAGGACTGTCAAATCTGCCCATTCAGAAACATTTTATGTTAAAGAACAAATGTTGTTAATCCCACCAGTCGAGACTAAAACCACTACCACANTTTAAAGCCAAATTTNAATTTGAAGCAAGCTTTAATTAAATACTGGCCAAGTGGATGGGCTCTGGNCAGGTCCATCTCTGGTTTTCCAGAAAATGGCNCCAAATCAAGTTTTGCAGGGGCTTAAGAAGGCCAAACCCACAGTTCANATTTCCCATTAAGTCCAATCAGGGGCAAACATACACCCTGACATATTTCCTGCCCATGTACCTCCCACCTACANGTGATCAAGCACATCCGGTGCAGATGGGTCAAACAAATTTGTTTAGGGGAGTGCAGACATATGACTTGTTATCTCCCATAAACAATAGCCTCCAGCATTTCAGGAACTATCTGTCCTTGGGCAAGGGGCTTGCATATCAGAGGCATTTTTGTTTCATGGATCTCTTAGGTATAATTATTAAAACTTAAAATGTAACGTTGAGTCTCACAATGTGGACTTCACCACATCTCCCATGAACAAACTCTCTCTCTCTCTCTCTCTCTCTCTCTCTCTCTCTCTCTCTCCCCCCCTCTCTCTGTTCTGCTCTACGGTGCTACGTGGCATTTAGCGATCATGTCTCCCACTTCCATTGGTCCACAACAGCTTCCAAGACATTCTTTATTTTTCTTTAGAGTCTTGAAAACTATTGGCTAGGTACTCTGTAGCATGCCCAATCTAGGTTTTCCTGCACAGACAACTTCCACCCCCACCCCCGGATAAACTGAGGTTATGGGTTTTAAGAAAGAAAACCACNGGTTAAAGTGGCTCTCACATACATGGTGACTGAAAAAGTGAAATGGAAGGAGAAGGACATGACCACTCTTAAAGTATGGAGACGATTTTTATAGTAGATGTAAGGGAGAAAGTAGGCAGAGGCAAGAGTCCGGCTGAACATGGCCAGTGGACAAAACCTGAAGAGGAGAGGAGAGAGCGGGAGGGGGAGCCAGAGAGGAGTCAAGGAGCTGCTGGTAANACACGGATCAGGTTGGCGAAAGGGAAGCAGAAGCCCCGCCCCCGGGAGGAAGCGGCTTAGGGGCGGGGGAGGGGTGAGAAGTCTGGGAGGAGCCAGAGCCACAGATGCTGAGTGAGACCTAACACATGGCATCTATTCAGTTCAAAAAGGCAGATTTACATCCACTGCCTCTGCCTCTATGTCCCATCAGAATCATGGGCGCATTGTTGGCTCCTTTCACGCTGTTGGGAGAATGGTGGATTCTCAGGAAAACAAGAAGTNAAGAATTCTAGGGTATTAGAGCTGAAGATATAAGCCTGGGGTTTAGAAGCCTTGGATGTAGANGTGTATCTCCTAAAGAGGAAAGCTAAATTCGTAACCTCCGATGAGCCAGCCACTGGCCACTTCTGAGNNCTAGGAGCAGGAGACTCCTCCTTTGAAGCNTTCCCTTGAGCAGTGCTGTTATCCAGACAGCCACACAGAGGAAGTCATAAGAAAAGGGCTACTGCAGCACTGTGAGGTGCCCCTGGGGGTGGCACTNCCAGTGTCCCCTGTGTAATGGTGCCTCCATCTGCCCCTTCCTGCAGGTGGGTGGGGTCAGATGAAGACCTTAGACCCTTGCTCAGCAGGCTCTGTGCTGACTCTACTCCACTCCCTTGACTATCTTAGAACTTTCCTCTTAATACTGTGAACTGAGCACCCCAGCAGAAAGATCTTCCCAGATTCTGACTAGACACTGAGTCATGACAGAGGTGTGCCTGAAACTGAGTGTCAGCCTCTAGCCTGGAGCAGCACTCCAGGTNTAGAANACAATTGGTTATATTTTATTTAATTTGTAACCATTAAAATGTATTCCTTCGAAGTCCTGGTTGCTTCCCTTGAGTTGACATTATAACACTGAACACATCACTCCTGGGTTCTGAAAAGGACTTGATGTCAATGGGTAGTTGTCATTATTTGGAGAGTCTAGCTAACAATTCGTCCCAGTCTGGCAGACTGATNCTGTGATACTGCAGGAAGAATGCCTTCAGTATACANCTTCTTAAAGAGCTTGCTTATGTGATTGCTGTAGTTACAGCATTAATCNNTGTGGGAACCAGAGAGGTTGAATGGATCTCAAAGTNCCATGTCGGGAGTTNATAAAGCAATCTCTCAGGAAGTTCTGGGTCCCAGAAGTGGTTTTTGTCCTTCCTAAGTCTCTCTTTTCAGCCTTGGGCTTGCCCAGTGTCCTGGTTTAGTTTTGCTGCTATGATAAGCACCATGGC
>LZPO01044428.1:59747-73882 GCA_001675575.1 Neotoma lepida | reverse complement strand
TTGCTTTTTCTTAGTTTTCTTTGATTTCTTCCAATTTTTTGTTTGTTTTTTCTTCCATTTCTTTAAGGGAATTTTTCATTTCCTCTTTAAGGGAGTTTTTTATTTCCTCTTTAAGGGAATTTTTCATTTCCTCTTTAAGGGCCTCTATCATCTTCTTAAAGTCATTTTTAGGATTGATTTCTTCTGCTTTTTCTGCATCGGTATGTTCAGGTCTTGCAGGTATAGAACCTGATGGTGTCATATAGGTCTTTATGTTGTTGCCTATATTTTTGCACTTTCGTCTACTCATCTCTTCCTCTGCTTGGTGCAGGCAGTGTCTGTGTCTGAGGGTGCCTCTCCTGTTCCTATTGATAGTCTTGGTCTACTGGGAGTTCTTGGTCGAATTGATGCTGATGGGTTTTGTTTCTCTGGGAGCAGCTTAGTCCAGTCGGTGATAGTGGGTTCTATCTCAGGGAGCAGCTGTTCCCAATCAGTGTAGGGTGGACTTATAGCTCTAGTGGTTGTCAGTGTCACATGGGATGGTTTTCTTGGTGAGGGGGCATGGAAAGAGGCCACTGTCCTGTCCCTGGGGCTCCAATGGCTGTTCCCAGTCAGTGCAGGGTGGGCTTATGACTCTGGTGGTTGCTGGGGTCATTGGGGCTGGTTTTCTTGGCGAAGGTTCAGGGAGAGGCAGCTGCCCAGTCCCTGGAGCTCCAATAGTTGGGGGGAGGGGCACATAATGAGCCCTTGGAGCCTAGGGTTTAAGTGGTCTGCAGTCCAGAGATGGGGTCTTACCTGTTCCCATTTGGTGCAGGGTGGGTGTGTGATTCTGGTGATCTGGTTCAGTGGCTNGATGGCTCCTTCTCTTGTGTTCGCAGGTAGTGCTCTGCTCTCTGGCCAACTCTTAAGCTGATCTTGTTTCCCCAGACTGTAGATTTCTGAGACCTCTCACGAATGGATCTCAGCTGACCAGGTTGATCAGNAGGGCAATTTCATCAACACCTCCATGTTGTTGGGCTCCACACGATAGGCAGCTGGGCTCTGGGCATGGCCTTGGGCCAAGTGCTCGGGTCAGGTCTGGTGGCGTCCCATGGTGATGGCTCCTTCCTCACGTGTTGGGATTAAAGGCGTGCTAAAGTTGCTGGGTTTGGCATGATCGGCAGCTGAACCCTGGGCTGGCCACGGGTAGAATGCTTGGGTCCAGTCTGGTTGGGTCTCACAGCTCTGCAAATCTAGTCTTACAAAAGCTAATAATTGTAAACTGTTAAAGATAATTAAGTTATGCAATAGTTAATTACCTTATAAAGGATCAAATTTATTAGTGTGTTCAGAACTGTACTTNTAGTCATGCTAAGTATTAATATGACTAATTATAGGAAAAAGATTTATTTAGCCTATATGTGTTTTCAAGGTTAAACCTAGGTTTGTTTAACTTAAATATACTTAATAGATAAAGGTCATCAAAGTTTTCAGAGATCTGATGAATATGGCATTTAAAATGTTCAATGGAAAAGGCTTACTATGACAGAGACCCCAGCTCCTAGCAGTGACCCCAAGGTCTCCAAGGAAGATGATGGAACACCATGACAACTCCACCTGGATTGTGGTAATGCTAACCACTGGACAAGACTGTCCCAATGCTGCACCTGCTGCCAGGACCTGGCCCAAACTGTGGACATGTAGGACACTGGAGAGTTGATTGCCCCACTTTGCCTAGACAAAGTAAGTTCAGCCCCCCTCACCCCAAGTTCCTCCTCCACAGGAAAGCCTAGTGGCCAAAGATTGATGTTGTCCTGGTACCTCTGCTCCAATGCCATGGAGACCATAGGAGCCTGGGATGACCATCTGGGCAATGGACTCGTCTCATTGGTACATAAGCCATTTGGATTATACTTCCTGCTATAACTTATCCTTCTCAGATCTCTGATGGTGTTGATGGCTAGGCTAACTATAGCTTTGTCAGCTTATCAGCAGTAGGCAACACGGTTCTTCCCTAAGACTACAGCCACCTTGTTAGCTCATTTCATATGTAAAAATTAGGCCTTGAGTTTTCTAGAGCTGCTAGGTATCCTGCTGAGAAAAGGCAGACAGGTTTGCCTTGCTAATAGGCTTCATATTAAAAGATAAACAGGTTTCAGATGTAACTTTCTACTAAAGGGACAGACAATGACTGTTCTTAATATTAACTACTTGTGTGTCTAGTTAATGATTAGATGAAAAGAAAAAGGGCCAGTCTATGCAAGTTTTGAGGATCAAAGAAATGTTTTAATATATGAAAAGGTCTGAGGATGAGAAGCTTAAGTAAGTTCTGAGGGTCTCAGAAAATGATTTAAGATATAAATGCAAGTTGTAAAGGTATAAGTAAGTGATTTAAGGTATGTGAAAATGGCAAGTTTCAGATTTCTTTCCTCCTATGCTATTATTACACTAAGATTTCAAAAGTTTAGAGTTTTTTTATTAACAGATTTTGTTTTACATACCAACCACAGAACCCCCTCTCCTCCCTCCTCCTGCCCTCCAGCCTTCCCCCTCAACTCCTCCCTTCTCAGTTCCTTTAAAGCAAGGTCTCCCATGGAGAGTCCCCAGAGCCTGGTACATTCAGTTGAGGCAGGTCCAAGACCCTCTTCCGTGTGCCAAGGCTGTGCCAGGTGTCCCACCATAGGCACTGGGCTCCAGAAAACCAGCTCATGCATCAAGGATGGATCCTGATCCCATTGCCTGGGGGCCTCTAAACAGTTCAAGCTAAACCACTGTCTTGAGTATCCAGAGGGCCCAGTCCAGCACCATGGGGGCTCCACTGCTATTTGTCCATAGTTCATGCATTTCCACTAGTTTGGCTGGCTGTCTCAGTACATTTTCCCATCATGATCTCCATGTCCCTTGCTCATAGAATCTTTCCTCTCTCACAACAACTGAACTCCTGGAGCTTGGCCTGGTGCCCAGCTATGGATCTCTGCATCTGCTTCCATCTGTCTCTGGACGAGGGCTCATGGGGGCTCCTCAGCTATTGGTCGACAGTTCATGGGTCTCCACTAGTTTGGCTGGCCATCTTTGTACACCTTCCCATCATGATCTCGTTGTCCCTTGCTCATAGAAGGCCCCCTCTCTTCCATGGATTGGACTCCTGGTCTAGAAAATTGCAAATAGATCCATATCTGTCACCACGCACAAAACTCAAGTTGAGGTGGATCAAAGACCTCAACATAAATCCAGCTACACTCAACTTGATAGAAGAGAAAATAGGAAGGACTCTTGAATGCATCAGCACAGGAGACCACTTCCTAAATACAACACCAGTAGCACAGACACTGAGAGCAACAATTAATAAATGGGATCTCTTGAAACTGAGAAGATTTGTAAGGCAAAGGACACGGTCAATAAGACAAAACAACAGCCCACAGAATGGGAAAAGATCTTCCCCACATCTGACAAAGGGCTGATCTCCAAAATATATAAAGAACTCAAGAAACTAGACATTAAATATCTAACAATCCAATTAGAAAATGGGTTACAGAGCTAAACAGAGAATTCTCAACAGAATAATCTCAGATGGCTGAGAGACATTTGAAGAATTGCTCAACATCCTTAGTCATCAGGGAAATGCAAATCAAAAGGACTCTGAGATATCACCTTACACCTGTCAGAATGGCTAAGATCAAAACACTGAGGACAGCTTATGTTGGAGAGGATGTGTAGCAGGGGGAACATTCCTCCACTGTTGGTGGGAGTGCAATCTTGTACAGCCACTTTGGAAAGCAATATGGCAGTTTCTCAGAAAACTGGGAATCAATCTTCCTCAAGACCCAGCTATACAGCTCTTGAGCATATACCCAAGGAATGCTCAATCATACCACAAGGACACATGCTCAACTATGTTCATAGCAGCATTATTCATAATAGCCAGAACCTGGAAACAACCTAGATGCCCCTCAACTAAAGTGTGGATTAAGAAAATGTGGTACATAAACACAATGGAGTGCTACTCAGCAGACAATAACAATGACATCATGAAATTTGCAGGCAAATGGATGAAATTTGAAAATATATCCTGAGTGAGGTAACCCAGACCCAGAAGGACAAATATTGTATATACTCACTCATAAGTGGATACTAGATGTAAAGCAAATGATAACCAGACTGCAACCCATAGCTCCACAGAGAACCCTTGGAAGGACACATAAATTGCCCAACAAGGGAGAACTGGATGAGATCTACATGGGCAGATTGGGGGTGAGGGTGGGGGAATGGAGAGCAAAAGATGGAGGATGAGAGCATAGGGGAATGGGAGATTCGAGNTGGAACAGGGACAGAGTGGGAGAGCAAGGAAAGAGATACCATGATAAATGAAGATATCATGGGAATAGGGAGAAACAGAATGCTAGGGAGGTTCCCAGGAATCCACAAGGATGACTCCACCTTAGACTACTGGAAATAATTGAGAGTGAACCTGAACTGGCATACTCCAGTAAGTATTCACATGGATGAGAGGCAGATGTGGAGAACCACAGCCAGGCAAAAGTTTAGAGTTTTAACATTGATCAATGGAGTTTCTGATAAGCTGATAGAATACTGACTCCTGACTGTTTAGTCACAAGCTTAAGATTTAAAAATTTCTTTGGTTGTCTTCTAAGTACAGACTTAAAGGTACTTCTCATTGGGCTAAAAACACCTTTGTCCAATCTATATCTGACTCTCTGAACAAAGGAAAGAATGTTCATGCTTTTTAACCCAAATCTATAGCTTTTGCTAGGACTCAAAGGTGTGAGTCTACTTCAGCTTTTTTATAGACACCTGTTACTTGCTTTTTCTACAATGTGGATTTCAGTACAGATTAATAATGCTAATATATCTAAATATTTATCTGTTTTTGTAAACTAAAAAGTTATATAAACCTCAGAGAATCTAGGGAGTCATAAGACTTGGATCTACCTTTCACAGGTCAAAAGGACTCCAGGTAAGTACAACCTATGTTTCCCCATCTATCTGTTCCTGAGGATGGTATTTCTCTCTCCGGGTCTTGGGACTCCTTCTCTTCCCCTACTAGGACTATGAGTCTTAAAGTTCTAAATATATTATTTTCCTTTAAGTTCCTAAATTTTAACTTCTGTCCCTAGCCTATATCTGTCTCAGTAGATTTCCACGTGGCTGACAGACACCATCAAGGAATCAACTGCTGACTACCAACTTGCTCCAAATGACTGTGAGCCTAGGACTTGCCAAAAGCTGGTGTGGACCAGTCCAGCTGATGTGAATGCTCCCTGTCTCTTGCACTGGGTCAAAGAACCAGATGCTTCTGATGAATGCCTCATTGCCTGAATTCCATTCTTGCCTTTGTCTAGCATTCCAGCCCACCTAACAACAGCATCTTAATTTCAGCAGGAAATAGTTGCAGAAAAGAATATGTCACCCTTTGTTCTCCAACAGTCTGGAATGTTAGATCAAAAGGAAATTCCCTAGCATAGGGGACAAAAAGCTACCTATAGTGCCTATTGGCATACCAGGAAAAGTACCTGTTCAAACCAAATAGACCCTGATCTATGAATAGGTAGATTCATTAGCTGAAATAGTTCTACAATATGATAGGGCACTCAACCTGCTCTATGTAAAACAGAGAGGTTATTTTATAGCCTTAAGAGAAAATTGTTGTTTCTATACAAACCACTTAGGAATCATTAGAAATAATCTTGTTGTACTCAAAAAACAAAAAATCATTGCCATAAAAGGGGACCTGAGATGAAGTAAATAACTGGTCCCCATTCTCATTTCCAGGTTCCTTCTAAATAGCAACTCTGATGTCAGCTATCACAGGGCCTTTGTCCCTTCTGGTTCTACTAATTGCTTTTGGATCTTGCATCATTGATGCCTTAACTAAATGTAATTCTTGTCTGGGTACCATTAAACTAATGGTTATTAGATCCCAATGTAAACAGGTACCCATCATAGAGTCAAGGATTCAACTCAGGATACAGCTAATGGGGAGAATGTGAGAGCCAAAGTTACATTTTAAGTTTTACTTGCTATACCTAAAATATCCATAAAGCAAAAATGCCTCTGATATGCAAGTCCCTTGCCCAAGGACAGATAGTTCCTGAAATGCTGGAGGATATTGTTTATGGGAGATAACAAGTCACAAGTTTTCACTCTCCTAAACAAGTTTGCTTTACCCATCTGCACTGGATGTGCTTGATNATATATGGGTGGGNGGGTCACAGGCAGGAAATATGTCTGGATGTATGCTTGCTTCTGATTGGATGTAGGCTAGAGGTATGTAGGCAGGAAATACATCAGGAAGTTTTCTTGCCCCTGATTGGACCTGATGGGAAATGTGAATTGTGGGTTTGGCCTTTTAAGCCCCTGCCTCCTGTGACATAGTGCCATTTTCTAGAAACCCAGAGATGGACCTGGCCAGAGCCCATGCACCTGGCCAGTATTTAATTAAAGCTTGCTTCAAATTTGACTTTAAACTGTGGTAGTGGTCTTATTCTCAACAATTAAATGTTTCCTTTATAAGAGTTGTCATGATCATGATGTCTCTTCACAGCAATAGTAAACCTTAAAACACTCTGGAATGCCAACATATCCCCAGTTGGCTACCCAGACCCCAGGCATCCACTTGGCCTTTGATGGTAAAAGGAGCCATGGACATCACACAGATCCTGGTTGCGTTAGGGCCACAGACCCAGACACGGCCCTTGGCCGCTGTTCAGGTCTCGACATTACCATGGCCCTGGATGGCGGCACAGGTTACCCACCCACATCTGTATGACCTCAGTGGCAGCTTGACCCTCAAACTCCAACATGGTCAGAGGTGTCAGCCCATACTACAGGCCTCTGCACAACCCTCAGTGGCAACAGGAGCCGTGGACATCAACACAGACCACTATGGGCCCAGACTCAGACATGGCCTTTGGTAGCAGCCCAGGCCTGCACATCACCATGGCCCCTGGTGGCAAGCAGGCCACCCACATCAACCTATCCTTCACCATCTTCTTCATATCCACCTCTTTCCACAGCATAGCAACCATTTTGCATCTCTCTCTCTCCCTCCCATTTCCCCACCATGTACTTGCTCACTGTAATGGTGCCCAAATGCGTGGTACCACAGGTGCCAGGCTGGCTTGTGGTTGATTTTTGCCCACCCAAGCCAAGTGGCCTGGGGCAGAGCTATGGCTGTCCTTCTGACACCCAGCACCTATTCTTTTCTAATGAGACAGAAAAGGAAAGGATTTGAATGAGAGAGGAAGTGGGAGTAACTGGGAGGAGTAGAGAGAGGGGAAACTGTAATCAGGATATATTGTACAAAAAAAGTATCTATTTTCAATAAAAGGGGAAAAAGAAAAAGAAAAACAGGCATCTAAGGGATAATAAAAATATAATAAGATTTTAAAAAACCTAAATACTTTGGAATAGGACAAAAACAAACAAAACAAACAGAAGGAAAAGAGCCCAGGAAATGGCACAAGCAAGAGATACAGATGCAGAAACCCACTTGATGGCACACTTGGGAATCCTATAAAAACACAAAACTGGAAGCCATAATACATACACAAAGGACTTGTTGGGTAAATAAAATAAAACAAAAGTAAAAAATAAAAAAGCTAAGATTTTTAAAAAAGGAAAAAAGAAAAGAAAAAGCCCTGACATAACATTCTGAGAAAAGGAACCTCCAAAAGTATCTTTGAGTTCATTATCTGAGGGCCATCTCCTTGGGCCTGGGGCCTACCCTTCCCAGTAAGATGCCCTATAAACTTTCATTAGCAAGTGTTTATCAGTTGGAGATAGTTTCTAGGTTAGGGATGGGGCATGTGTTCACTACTCCTTTAAGCTCTAGGACCTCATCTGGTGCCGATCCCTGCAGGCCTTGCGCATGCTGCTTCAGTCTCTGTAATTTCACATGTGTATCAGTCTTGTTGTGTTCGGAAGACCATATTTCCTTGCTGTCCTCCATCCCCCTGGCTTTCCACCTCCTCTTTTGCAGGGTTTCAACTGCTCTAAGGGGAGAGATTTGAAGAAGACATCTCATTTAGGGCTGACTATTCCAAGGTCTCCAAATCTCTACATGTTGTCTGGCTTGGGTCTCTGTATTTGTTCCCATCTGCTGCAGGAGGAAGCTTCTCTGATGGTGTCTGAGGAAGGCACTGATCTAAGAGTATAGCAGAGTGTTGTTTTTTTGCTATATACCTTTAGCACAGTGGTTCTCAACCTTCCTAATGCTGTGACACTTTAATATAGTTCCTTATGTTGTGGTGACCCCCAACCTTAAAATTATTTTTATTGCTACTTCATAACTGTAATTTTGCTACTGTTATGAATCATAATGTAAGTATCTGATACGAGGGATATATGACCTCGGTGAAAGGGTCATTCATCTCCCAAAGGGGTTTCAACCCACAGCTTGAGAACCACTGCTTTAGTAGACCAATAGTGTTTGGTTTTCTCCTAAGTCCCTGGGGTATCTAGTCTCACATTCTTGGTTACCTAAGTGGTGGCAAGTATGGGTTCCATTTCATAGAGTAGGTCTAAGTCAAGTCAGATATTGGTTAGTTACTCCCACAAGATTTGGGCCACCATTGCCCTAGTGTATCTTGCAGGCAGGACACCATCCATTATAGATCAAAGGATTTGTGACTGGGTTGGTGTTTGTGTTTCTCATTTGGCAGCATGCAGAGTACTTTCCTATAACAAAGACATTAGAATGTAGAGGTGAANGCTCTATGTAGGCACCAGTTCAAATTTTCCCTTTTCTGTGTTCAGCGAGTTGTATCATTGTTATCTGCAGCAATGTGGCCTTGCTGTCATTTTGTGGAGAGCAACCTATAGTCTTGGCAACTCCTCGGGTTGTTTGGGGAATCCGATGAGACCTCTTAGGCTGGTAACTCATTTAGATGTAAACCAATCCCAGTATTGGAAAGTTCATTTGGTGACAAGAGATGGCCAGATGGGACTCTGTCTCCCCTGTTGTTTGGTGACTTTATTTAGATTGCCTTCACATATGAATATAGTTTAGGAGGTTTCTGCTGTATTAGGTTGCCATGATACCCTTCAAATGGCCCTTAATTTTAGCTGTCTCTCCCCATATCCCTCCCTCATGCCCCTCATCACTTCCTTTCCCCAAATGATCTTCCCATTCCAGTAGCANACCCCCANGCACACACTCACAGTCATCCATAACTATTCATTTACTTAACAACTAATATCCATTTATAAGAGAATACACACCGTGTTTGTCTTTCTGGGTCTGTGTTACTTCATTTAGGATGTTTTTTTTCTAGTTCCTTTCATTTATCTTTGACTTTCAGTTTTTAACAGTTGAATAATATTCCATTGTGTAAATGCACCACATTTTCTTTGTCCATTCATTTGTTGATGGACATCTAAGTTGTTCACAATTTGACCATTATGAATAGAGAAACAATGGACACGGTCTCTGTGGTAGGATGAAGTANCCATGGGTGTATGCCCAAGAGTGGTGTAGCTGAATCTGAAGTAAACAATACCTGTAGATTAGCAATTCATCATGGAAAAGGAAGTGTAATGACGCGCTGGTGGGTCTGGGTGATATTTCTGGTCATGGGGCTGTATCTGCCGTGGGATTTCCCATGTTCCACCCCTTGACTCTGAACTATGACGCTCTCAGTGATTCTTCCCAGCAATAAACCTGGTGTNTGGAAGATACNGAAGCAGAACATGTGAAATTCAAGATCACAAATAAAAGTACTTTTTCGTTGTTTTGGGTACTNGATTGTATCGAGGGCCTTGTAGCANTAATTATGCCCCTAAGCAACGTCCTNNCACTTTTTGTANATTGTCTTACTGAGTTGCCCAGGCTGGNCCTGAACTTTCAATCCTCAGGCTTCAGCCTCTTGAGTACTTGAATGACAGGCCTGTGCTACCAGGCTGGCTTTAAACACACANGTATTTTCAATTTCCACCAGTTTTCAGAAGTTCACTCAGGGAAGGAGGTAACTCCATCTTCCAGCTGGAAACTGTNAGGCCTATGCTCTTCTGTTCCTTTAACTAGCAAATGAAGGTGCAGTGAGTTTGCTTACAGGCGTTTAGTCACTGAAGAGTTCAGTGTCCTCGGGAGCCTNGTGTGAGTACAGGGGCAGCTATNGTCCCTCTCTGGGCTTCNGCCTGGCTCAGGTATCGGCTCTTCATGGCAAGGTGAGAGTTGTGCTATCAGCTCTGTCTCCTGTTGGGACCTTGCTGTCTCTCACCAGCTGCTTCCTGGGATTCCACTGGTTGACATGGGACAGAGGCCTGTANAGCCTTCAAGCACTGGTAAGATCTGTTCAAATAAGTTAGTGTTAATGATAANTTCTTTCTTTACATTCTTCCTGTNAGCTCCTCCAATGCTTGCTTTTCTGTAAATAAGCAAAGGCCNTGGGGACAGGGTAATTTGACTTCNCAGTGGCAGGTGTGGGATTTTCCCTTGNTTCCCTGGCTGCCTTGAGTGGAAGGACTGTCAATCAGGCAGACTAACCTTATGCCTGTAGCAGCTGTCTTGCACATTCNNTGGGTNCCTTAAGGAAATAAAATAACAGTCAATATGGTTTCCTCAGTTCCTGAAGGTGCTGCCTCAGTCAGAGCTGNTGGAAAAAGTTTGTTCCAAACATTTGCTATCATGGNCCTCAGTGAACTCCAAATGAACCTACCATGGTTTCCACTCAGACTAGGGGCTGAGCACTAGCAGAAGGACTGTTGTGACTGGTTCTAAGAGGGAAGGCTTCGATTGGAACAGACACACAACTTTATTTATTGCTCGCCTTTATNTGCATGTGTGGTGNACTGTGATTGGTGCAAACACAAACCTTAATTTGCATGTGAGGTATGCTGTGATTGATTCAAACATTGCTCCTCTGACCACACAAGCNGNTTGCTCAGGCTTATTTGNGACGGTGGCTGGGAGATGCTCCCTTTTGCTACNTCTTCTGCTTTTGCAACTATANGCCAAATCAAAGGCTTCTCTTNAGTGGCCTCTGGCTTGCTCTCAGTGCTGTGAACTGGCTTGGAAGTATAAGAAGAAGNAGCAGAGACAGCAAAGAAGTGGAAGTTAGTGGTAGCTCAGCCAAACTGTGATATGGCTAGGAAGCTGCCTACTTGTCCGCTGAAGACCTTGTTGAACAATTCTGAAGTGACCACGGCAGGGGAAGGGGCAATGGAAGTAGAGCTATGGCAAGAGAGAACAGTGAGCTACAGTTGAAGGAAGAATGGATGGGAGGAGTCAGAGAAAAGTCAAGCTCTGGCTGCTGGGAGTGTTCCAGAGAGCTATCAAATCTTAGGGTCTCAGATTTCCCAGGCCAGGAAATCCTGGCTTCCTAGGCTAACACAAGAGCTAGAACACTGGTTAGTGTCCCAGGCTAATGAATCCTAATGATACCCAAGCCTTCCTGGAAGAAGTAATTCAGTAAGCAGGCAAAGGCTGTGGAGTCCATCTCCTAGGTGCACAGAAGAGTAATAGCTCGTACCTGAGACCTGTGCGAGGACTAAAATCATAGAGGATGCCACCTGCTGCTGCCCCCAACTGCCAAGTGCTCCAGCACTTCTCGTTGCCTACCCAGGAACTCTCTGAGTAAAGCAATTAAGAAGAGGGCTGACTGGTAACAGGAAGAAACGAAGGAGGTGGCAGAGAATAAGAAGGAAGATATTATACTTTGGGGCCTAACAAATGTTTAAACTTCTCAGTGATACTTCAACAAACTCACAGAGAATGTGCTGCCTTCTCCTCTTTTGTGGTCACTGAGACATGGGTGTACATAGTGATAATCCAGGGAAACTAATGGGATTCCTTCCTTAAANCTCCTAGGAATTGGCTGGCTGGCATCTCCAGTCTTGCTACTTGGAACCCTAGTCCCTGAGAATCCTGTTGGGAAGATTATGAGTAACTCTGTGCTATTTCNCTCTTCTCTTCCCTCCACCACTNTCTGATCACAGGAGAATTCACATGTCCCTTACTCTATTGAATTCTGAGAGCCCGTGGTGTGTCCAAATCAGCAGCCTTTTGCCACCACCAACGCAGTCAGTTAGCTATCTCTGCAAGTGGCAGGAGACCCCATATGCTAGTTCTCTCAATGGAGAAGATTGAATAGTGATTTTTCTAAGCATCCTCCTGTGACTTTTTACCAAACAGTAGCATTATCCACCCTTTCACCTAGGAGGTAGGACACCTGCAGCAGATTGGCACTTTTCTGTNAAGAAATTCTCCTGAAAATCTCCTTTTTTCATTCTCCAACTCCTCCATCTGCCAAAAAAAAAATTATGAAATTGTTTCTCAGACTTCCTTTATGAGTGCTTCATGTGCAAATTTAGCAACTTGTTTTGCAATTTCACATTCATCAAAACACTGATNCCCATTGAACCTTCAAGTTTTAAAATCCTGTTCATTGAATTCAGTCTACCCACCAAAATGTCNTTTTCCAACATGTAGCTGCATCATCTCGTTAAGAACCAAATCATCTAAATTCAACAGGATTCAGTTGCATTCAGTGCTCGAGTTTATTACAGGCACTAATGTGGACACTAGTTATATANANANAGACACTGGTGAGTTCTACACCAAGGTGTTCTCCCTAACAGGAGACCATGGAGAAAGTAAGAGCAGGAAGAGTTTTCAATGAGCAATAGTAATAATAATGCTAATAATAATGCAACTGTCTATGACAGCAATTGGTAAGCATTGATTCTCCAAGATGAATTTTGAAGCTGGAAGGGAGCTTGTTAAATAGTAGAAAGGTCTGGACATCAGAAGCTGTGGAGCTGTTCAGTGTCCCTGAGACTCTGCNCAGAGTTTTGTAAAATGATAGCAGTTATCTCGGAAGACTTCGCAAAATCACATAACTGGAACAAAATGCTTTGTATAATGCTTTGTTTTGAAATTCAGGTTCTTTGAGAAGCAGGTGCAAAGACAGAGTCATGAAATTCACAGATAAATGAATGGAACCAGAAAAAGTATAATTCTGAGTGAGATATCTCAGATCCAGAAAGACAAATATGGTATGTCTTCACTTATATGTGTACATTAGCTTTTAAGACAANGATAAGCCTGTTATGTCAATGATAAGCAAGCTACAGTCTGTAGGACCACAGAGGTTAGGTCTAGAATAAGGGACTAGGGGGATGGATTGATCTCCCTAGAAAGGAGAAATAGAGTAGCTAGTTCTTGATAGACAGGNGGGATGGGTGGGACTGGAAATGGAGGAACAAGTGGGGAGGGAACATGGGGAGAGACAGCTAAAATTAAAGACCATTTGAGGGGTAGTGTGGAAACCTGACACAGTAGACGCTTTCTAAAATATATGCATACNTGAAGGTGATCTAAATGAAATCATCAAATAATAGGGAAAACAGAGTCCCATCAGGACATCTCTTGTCACCAAATGAAGTTTCCAATACTGGAATTGGGTTACATCTAACTGAGTTGTTGGCCAAAGTCCCATGGGAATCTCCAGTTTGCTCTCCCACAAACTGATAGAAAGACCACATTGCTGAAGATAACACCCATGTAACTCACTGAATGTGGAGAAGTCAAGCTAGTTCCTACATAGAGCCTTCACTCCTATGTTCTAGTATCTTTTGTATGGGAAGTCACTCTGCATGCCACCAATATAAAAACAAACACCAACCTAGCCACAACACCTTTGATCTACAGTGGTGTCTTGACTGAAAGATGGATATGCTAGGGCAATTAGGGCACAGAGCTCATGGGAGTAATCAACCAATATCTGATTTGACTTAAGGCCTGCTCCTTGAGATGGAACCCATACCTGACTGTTTGAGTGACCAAAAACCAGAGGCTAGATAGCCTAGAGACTTGGGGTAAAACCAAATACTGGTCTTAAAAAAATAGCAATAAATGACTCCTAATAGCATTCTGCTGTACTCATATATCAGTGCCCTGCTCAGCCATGATCAGAGACNCTTCCTCTGCAGCAGATGAGACCCACAGCCAGACATTATTCAGAGAATGAGAGAACTTGGAACACTTATCCCTAAATTGGATGTCTCTCTAATTCTTTCTCTCAGGGCTTCGGGAACCCCACAGAAGAGGAGGAGGCAGGAAGAGAGTAAGAGCCAGAGGGATGGAGGACACCAGGGAAACAAGGCCCTCTATATCAACAGGAGCAAAACTCATGTGAACTCTCAGAGACTGAAAGAGC
>LZPO01044428.1:33286-56575 GCA_001675575.1 Neotoma lepida | reverse complement strand
TTACCTCGGCTATTGGCATCTTTTTTTTTTTTTCCTCTATGCACCTCTCCACCATCTCCTTTCCTCTGCATTGTAAACACCTGGCATTGCCCTTTGGGCAAAATGAAACACAAACTACCACATGACAAATTTTTGAATAAAATTTAAGAAAGAGAAAGGTGTTCCCCCGACCTTTTCTTTTCTTTTCTTTTTTTTAAATAAATGGATCAAAATGCTGTGAGTAGCTAGTTGCAAGAAGAGAAGGTAAAGGGAGACCATGAGCAAAGCAAGGGCAGGGGCTTACATGAGAGACTCGTGCCTTCCCATGTAAGTGATGTCTGCTATGAAGACAAAGGAGAATACACTCAAGCTTTCGGTTCTCAGTGGCATATAAGGAAACACTGTGTCATTAAAGACACATGAGTCTGGAAGCCACATCCCTCCTTGTTTTCATTACAAATATAGATGGAAGCTGCTCGGCCTCATTTCTTAAGGACAGAACTCAGTCTCTGGTCATACACATGGGCTGGAAAACTGCCTCTCCTACTTGCAAATTATGCACAGTGAGGTTATTTTGCCTCATGTTTTCATTCTTCATAGCACTTATGATTTCTACTTCCTTCTTGGTTTACCTGTTCACCTCTTTACTCAGCATGGAACTGNTTTCCATGCTCATCAAGCTGACAGGGTCTGATTNCTCTTACATCCCTGTAGTCCAGTGCTGCAGCACCTNTGTCCTGAGTGAGTGCATAACCCTTTNATCTTCTCTTCTTAAGCCTACAAAGTACCGGAGTGGGGACAGCATCCCTCAAGCCACAGTCTGTAAGGAAGGGACACTCCAGGCANTGAGACCAAATGCAAGCCCTGCTTTGCATAAGTGTTCATCTCCATTGCCTATTAGGTTGTAGCTTTATTCCTTCTACAACCCTGTTCCATTTTCTATGCTAATACAGTGTGTCCTTGGTTCTATAAAGATGACAGGAGAGGAGAGCATAGAAAGCTCTGTGCAGTTCTACCAGGAACTTTGAGAAGCATCCCACACATACTCTTCAGCTGGGAATGATCCATGACATGAGTTATGATGACAAAGGTCTGGCTGGCTTGTAGTCCTCCATAGGCACCAGAGGCAGGGAAAGCATTTATTTGGTTCCTGATGCCATAGGGCTCTTCTCTGCATGTTTTGTATTAGAAGATCTTGAAGCAAATGCTAGGATTTTGTTAATTGGTAGTTACCAAAGGAGGAAACAGTTGGAATGCCTGCAGGAGCACATTAGACAGAAGGGAAAAGANGAATGTGATGGTCTTAGAATGCTCAAGAATGANGCTAGCTNGAGAAGTAAGAGGGAANGTCTCAGGTTATTGGAAGGCACAGCAGCANCCAGAGTGCACCCAAGAGGAGGAGCTCCTGCTCTAGCCCAGGACCAGCTTTGAGAATATGTCTGGTTTCAAACTCACAAACCAGCAGGCCTCCAGAGNTGATGGTCAGGAGGNAGCTGAGAGGAGCAGCAGCACTGATCCATTTGGATAATCTGAGACTCAAGACCTGAGTACCTAAGGAACTTGGTTCCTGGATGGTATGAGTNAGGGTGGTGGTTTTCATGAGGCTTCCTGGGAAACAGATGTTTCTAGAGTCAGTCTACCAATGAAGGATGATAGGATTGCTAGTCTAGGTTNTTTTCCATAATGCTTATAAATATTTTATGTTGGGCATCATAAAAGTTAGCATTTTATATGCATATTATTATGTATATTATTTATGTTTGAAGACAGAAATATTGAATGGGGATATAGGCAATTCACACACCAGGTTGGTACTCTCTTTCTTGAACTCTATGGCCTATGGAACGTCCAAACCCTCTCTGAACTCACAGAATGTTCTATATGTAAAATTANATATCACTATGGAAACATTTCCCATACAACTTGGGAGGCCTTGAGGGTCAGCCTCTTCAAATGATGATTCTGAATCCCTTCTTTCGGGTTCCNGTTGTGTTTCAAGGGTGTCTACAGTGATGCATACTTCCAACTTGAAGCCCAAAGAAGAAGAACAAAGTACCACCAATTATATTCAGGAAACCTTCCCTGCTTTCAGACTCCAAGCTATAGAAAAGGATGGGTGGTATTGTGTAACCTTCATTTTCATGATCNTTGCTATGAACTTTATATTACCAAACTGTCAGGTCCAAAGGAAACTCCAATGTCCCAAACTCCAAAGGGCAGTCCAAATATCCAGCCATGAGCTCAACCTGGACTATAGGAGGATTTCTGGTGCTTAGACAAAAGCCAGCATTCNTCTGGAACTTGTGAAGTTGGTTCCCACTTACCAAAAGGAGTTATTTCTCTTACCTTTAGAAGAGGGACTTATGGCTCCCCAGTTAACATATACCTATGGCATCTATCAGCATAGCCAAGGTCCATGCTAGCTTCCAGCCTTCCTCAGTCCCTACTCACAAATACTTGTTATGTGTTTCAGTGCCTCCACTCCCGTCTCCTGGCCCTTCCCTCCCCGACAGTTACTCTCCCTTCTAATAAACTGGATAGTCTCAATATTCTTGGCTCTTACTCCCAGTATTCNTGCTATGCTTTATTCTCTATCTCCTGTTATTCTCCCCTCTCTTGAAGATAGCCCTAGCCATATCCAGTCCACTGGTCATGTCTACTTTTTTCTCTCTCTGNTCTGGACTCCTCCAGAGGCCTCTCAATATTTTCTCTCTCTTGTTTACAATTGAAACCTTCCCCTTAACCATGCTAGCTAGTAAGAAGCCTGAGGCATAGCCCATACAGTTTGTAATGAATATAAGCCTCTGTGTGTTTACTTTATAAGCAGCTGCAAGACCACGAGTGGGAGAGATTCATCCAGAGAAACCTCCAGCTACAATTGGTGCCCACTCTCAGGCATTGACCCACATAGACCTGAAAAAACCTTTAAAAAGTTTCTGAAAACACAGAAACAGAGCCAAGAGCAGCTTCCTAGTTCTCATCTCTCATGCAGGCTGCAGTAGAGAGATGTTGCAGCATTTGAGCTTAAGCACAGTGTGGCAGATTCCTGCCACAGTACACAGAGGCATCTCCAAGTCATGCAGTGCGCTGAGTAGAGGATTTAGCTTTTGCCAGTATAGACAAAAAAAAAAAAAAAGGTTTCTGGGCTACATGCTGCTTGATGGAGGCATAGACCCACTGCTTCCCAGAGCTGGTGGTAAACGTACCTCTGCCATATTGAAAANCCGAGTGGGGCAGAGCCAGCAGCCAGGGCTGCNACTAGGTCCTAGCCATGCTGCAGTTTAAAGCAGTGGTCAGAAAATGATTACAAATGTACAATAAAAACAGATTCAGATGGAAAAAACTCTNAATGGGTTACAGTGTGTTTAAAAATATATGTAGCTTACGAGGGTAGGAAGGTATAGACAGTCATAAAAAAGAAATATATAGTTTTATAANAGTAAAATAAAGTCCTTAGAAAGGGGAGTAAAATAATACAAAGAAAATGAGCCACGTGAGGATGGAAAATGCACAGAAAGTCTGGAATATCTATATTATTATGTTGTCTTTAAAACTTTTGACTGCTATGAGACATTTGATTATAAAAGCTGCTGAATTAAACCAACCTACAGATTTAAAAAATACCTTGACTCCAAAATTTAAGTCAAAAGGTATCCCATTTTGGGGGAGAGGTTATGCTTTTATTTCCACAGGAAATGAGAGGCTGTGGATTTATTCTGTGTTAAGAAAAATCAGATTTGATCAAGGAAGACCCCCTGAAATCCTGACTATATACATAAAAACATAAACTTGAAAGAACTTCAAGACATATGATGTATATTTTAGCTGCTCAAACACATAACGAGAAATTATCTTTGGCTGACTTGTGTACAATGCACAGTCTGTACTTGTATTAATGCAGATATATATGTTACTTTTAAAAGTTTANGTATTTTCAGGATGAGGGAACCAGACACCAATGAAAGCAAATGGCCCAGATGATCCAGCATCTCAAAATGCTTCTGTTGCATTTGAGTTTCCTCTGAGTTCTGCATCCAAAACAGTTTCAAGGCTGTTGGCTGAGATGATCCAGCCTCACAGACTATTCTAGTCAGGACTTGACCATAATCCTNAATTTTCTTTGGGTCCCTATAAGACAACCTGTGGCCCCAATCAGTAGGAAGTAGCCTAAAAAAACTACACCCACATTCCCAAAAAATGGATTATAGATGTTTGTCTTTGTTTAGGGGGCTGGTTACAAATTGTTATTGGTCATAGTCAATCTCTTTCTAAAAGAAGAAAGGGGGATATGATATAGAAATGCATGATATAGAAATGATAATATAAAANGGTAGATTATTGAATCTGCTTTAATATAAAAATCNACTATTAATCTTATGTATTTTACTTTAGTATGGATTTTTGGTTTATTGACACAAATTTAAAGTAATTTTATTATACTGCATGTGTATTTCTACTCTTGTTTATAGTATTATGTTTATGTAGCTTATTTAAAAATGTAACATATAATTAAGAAATGCAACTTAATAGTCATCTTAATAGTCAAACTTATAGTCATGTTAGTTAAGTTTTATAGATATGCAGAGATATATTNCAATTAGGTAGGTAATCTTCAAACACTTCAAAGANCTACAGAATATGGCATTCAAAATGTTTTAAGAACTTAGACTTTTCTGGACATCGAGACATGTCTGTTCCTGGCAGNACCAATTTACTTTAGAGAAGATGATGGGCATCAAAGAAACTCCATATGGAGTTTGCTTTCTTTGTGGCAAAAGTTAGCCATTTGGGCAAGAAANTGCTCTTGCCTGGACTGCTTGATAGTATGTTGTANAAACTGGACNTACAGGACCCATAGGAAAGTGACCACTGAACTTTGCCAAAACAAGGAGAGATGGTCNTTCAGTTGCTACTTCACAGAAGATACTGCCAGACATTCTGCAGGATACAGAGGAAAGTGACTGATTAACTTTGCCAATAGGTGAGACAATCATTCAAATTGCCTGNTTCACTAAAATGTCTGCCAGAGACTCTAGGCTTGTAGGCTGAAGATAGATGCCCCAATGTTACAGAGGAACTTTGGGTCACTGTCCAGGCAGCCAGATNTCTATTCTTACAATTTTTCAGAAATTGCTTGCTTGCACTTCCTGTTTTCTCAGGTGACATTATTTTCCTTCTCAGATCTTTGGTGGAGTTGAAGACTAGATAGTTATAATTANAGTTTTCCTTAGTTATNATAAAAGGTAAATTAAATAAACTTTAGACTCACAAATATAGNATAGATACAGAATATTTTCTTTAATTTTACCAAATACAAATAGATTANATATTATGACTNTAATTCTTGCTTGATAACTGTTTTGTTATATATAATTTTATTATGTTAAAGTTAAAACCTTCCCCTTTGATTAAACAGAAAANGGGAAGTACTGTGGGATGTCTTTCTGTATGCCATGAATATGTGTTGCTCTTATTGGTTGATAAAAAAGCTGTTTGGCCAATGGTGAGGCAGAATAAGGTCAGGCAGTACATTCAAACTNAACTAAAGATGGAGATGAAGAAGGGTGGAGTCAAGGGAGACAACAGTCTGCTGCCCAAGGAGCAACAAGATGCCAGAAGACTGGTGATGCCATGGCCACATGGGAACATATAGATTAATAGAAATGGGTTTAATTAAGTTATAGGAGCTAGTTAATAATGAGCCTGAGCCATAGGCTATACAGTTTGTAATTAATATAAGCCTCTGTATGTTTACTTGGGACCAAGCAGCTGAAGGACTGGTCAGGACACAGGAAAACTTCCAGCTACAATNTTTCTCTATTCTCTATGCCCTGTTAATCCCTCTTCTCTCAAAGATAGCATGGCTATGTCCAGTCCACTGGTCATATCTACTTCTTTCTCTCTCTGCTCTGGACTCTTCCAGATGCCTCTGGATATTTTCTCTCTGTTGTTTACAACTAAAACCTTCCCCTTAACCATTTCATGGAGCAGTCATGTCATCAGTTTACACACACACACACACACACACACACACACACACACACGTACCAGGTATACCAACATTTAGAAAAATGAGCATGGTCTTGGAAAGCTAGATTCTAAATACATTGCTTCTGAATTTGATAGTTGTCTAAATTAATTAGCAAGCTGATTCTTTATTAGTATTGTTCTCAGGAATTGTTGACAGAAATTTTCACATAAAAGNGAGGTAAGATAAATAGGACTGAGAAAACACAATCAATCATGTCACAACTTGAGAGTTGAGCAAAACATCTGAGACCTTTGCTCTGTGCAGACTGACATTTTCCTTCAGAGCTCTGTCTGTTTAATCAGTTTTCTTGCTGTTACCTGAATTATGACAGGTATTGCCACTCTGAGTTTGTTCGGTCAACTGAAATATTCTAGAACCATCTGCGAGCCACTGCAGTGTGCATGAGACTCCTAAAGCTAGAAATGAGGACACACATTTGCCAAGATGCTTTCTGTAGGACTTTATGAAGAAGAGAGTTTTTCCTTCATAATTAATTAATTAATTAATTAATTCAATAGTTAATTCATTCATATTTCCATTAATTCTTAATCTATCCATCTGTCCAACTTTCCATTGTTAAGTTTAATTTTGCAGTAGGAGTGGTGATTGGCAACGAGTCAGATTCTTTAATTTGGAAGTAAAGGTCATGAAGGAAAGGGGATGAGATTTTCATTTTCCTGCTGAACCACCGGAGATGTGTGGATTTCAGAGGCTTTTCTTTGAGGGGAAGTGGCTGCTGTGAGCAACAGCCTGTACTAGTTTGCTCTTCCTACCACTGGGAACATGAAAGAGTTGGAAAGCTGCCCCTGGGGAGAGCAGCGACCAGAGAGCTCTTCCCCATGTTCTAGGCTCTCAGGAGGCAGCTTTGGGGACTCTACATTGGACACACAGCTCCCCAGGATCCCTTTGATAGTGGCCTCCTACTGCATATTCTTCAATGATTAGATGCCAGTGTAATGCAAAGCAAACTAAATACAAACTTCCTCTGAAGGGGACAGCTACACAAAACTCTAAATGTGCCTGCGTAGAGTCAAAGCAGTTACCTGTAGTGTCGCACACCTGGAACTTCAGTCTTTGATCTATTTCCTCAAGCATAAGGGATTTATGAAATTTATACTTTTATTCAGGGTATTAGAGATTTTTATTTATCTTCTTCAAAGACCAGTCGTTTGCTGACCTGGTGCCAGTACTCTTGATAGCTACATGCATGGCCTTCTGGAATTGATACATTGTAATTCACCTTAGCAACACTTCAGATAAAAAGGAAACTCAACTGTCAAGTCAGCCAAAGCCCAGGTCTTTACAGAAAAAATGCATCTGGTGTCTGGGAAAGCCCCTAAGCCTAGTCTGAATTCCCAATGGGAGCCAGGCATGATTTCCTGGGCCGTCACCTGAGGAGTAGAGCAGGAAAGGCTTAGGAGGGGAGGAGACTTGGATGCTACTGGAGTTCCTCAGGTAGATGGCCTTCCCTGAAAGTATAAGTAACACAGGTTAATTTATTAGCCATGTCTATATAGCAGAAGTGTGTCCAGGCTCCTTGGGTCTCTGATATGTGGAAGCTATAGGTGTCATGATTTGGAGTCAGGTGCCCAGGTAGGACAAGAAGTTCCAGTATTCTGGAATGCCTTCCTGCTCCAGGATACTGTGAAGCACCAGGTTTGGAGCTTCCGTAGGCCCAGAATCATCAGCATGTGCCATAATATTTGGCCCATGCTATGGAAGAACATGGCCAATGGAGATGTCTGAGTTCATTCTTACCAACATAGCATGCCCTCACAGGGTGGTTAGGAGTGTTTTGCATCATAACTGATTTCCACTCACCTTTCTTTGCTTTATCATGGGGCTAGTAATGCCTAAGTAATATCAAAAGATAATCACTCACATGAAGCAGTCAACCTGATTCTTGAGTCTCAGCAAGAACTTAATATGTGATAATTCGTGTGTACATTTTGCTTCTTCATGTCATGATTTTCCCTTGTGCAAACCCTTGGAATAAAAAACACTATGAGCTGCAAGAAGGAAAAGGTTTGTGAAGCCACCTATGGAGTTGGCCACTTAGACGGACCTTCTGGCTTCTCTTGACTGTGCCATCAGGCACAGGTCATCTTCATAGGAACCTCAGGAGCTAAGGAGCAAAGCACTGGGTGCTAACAGGTTGCCTGCGATCTGGTTGTATCTCTTATTACATCATCCTTGCTCTTCCTTTGGTTTCTAACTCTGACATCTGCATCTTTCCTTTCATGTTTTCCTCAAGGCAGGCTGAATTTAACAGCCTCAGCTCCTGGGCTGCTCAGGTAGGACAGCTCTGAAGAGACTGTTTCCTTTNCCAGAAATGTCTCCTGGGCTGAGCTGCATCTGTGCCTGGTGGTCTCTGGAGTGGCTGGGCAGAGCTTCAGTGTGCCCAGTATTCTCCGGAGTGATTCTGCATTAGATGCCTTTTCTCTCTGGTGCANATCTCCTCTCACTTCCCTCTGTACTATGAGATAAAGCCNGGGGAAGAAAACTCATCAGTGAGTGGCACTCCCACTGGCTGACTTCTCTTGATCTCCTCTCCTTAGGCAATCATTAAAGGAATGAGAGAGACAGAAGCAGTGGTTTTGTGTGTTTGTTTTTGTTGTTGGTTTTACTTTTTATTTTGTTATTTACTTTTTATTTTTATTTTATTTCTTAAGGAAAAGTTTTGATATGAGTACTGATAGAAAGAACAGGGCATACAATCTAAGAAAAGGACGGTAATGTATTTCTAGAGTAGCTGTGGCTTCAGCAGAAAAAGTCGCATCCATGTGTCTTAAAAACGGTTTTACTGGTGTAGGAAGGTCCGAGTGGCCAGACACGAGTTCANTTNTGGTTTAGTGGAACTATGTTTTAGCTTCCCTGGTGGGTACAGTGCTCCCTCTAGAACCAAGATCATGAAGCAGGCAGAAACCCAAGTTCTGTTGTTGGTTCATGAGATCTCTGACATAATCTCTGAACTCTGCCGTTGTAATTCGAAAGCAACCATGGGCATGGAAGGAGCATGACTATCATCACAGTAAAGAATTATCTAAAAATCAGTCTGGAGATGGTCTGGGCTTGGTGTTTTACATAATACATATATATATACAATATATACATATGTATGACATACATTTTTAATTTTTAATGACTTGCTTCATGACCTAGTAAATCTTAGCTCTGTAAATAGTCAGAGCTCTTTTTCTATGTGTGGTTGCAGATAAATGAATATTCACACAAAAAAAGATAAGTAGGAAAAATGGTAAAAGTAGGTATTTACGTAGTTCTGCTTGTCTGAATACTTTATTGAAGTACATAGTGCCTTGTTCCTTGTATTAAGTATAAACTTGTGCAAAGTCATTCAGTACAATTGTGAGTTTGTTCATTTCTCTTTGTATCCTTGCTAACATTTTGCTCTGTGTGTTTTGAAGGAAACAGCAATGAGTGAATAGAATGTTAAATTTATATCAAACTAGTGGATTGAATCTTTTATTATAATAAAGTTCCCTATTACATGAGATAATGCTTGCATTGAAGTCTTTATTTCTGGATATGAAACAAGTTATATCAAGTTTGTGTGTGTGTATTTGGTTGGTTTACAGTTCCATACATTGGATTTCTTTTTCTGCNACCTGTAGTGCCCCATTAGATCATTTACTATTTCATATATAAGTAGCATACAGTTGGAGCTTTACAATTCACCACAAAACTGTAAAACTCTTTAGACTATATATGTTTCATCTTACTATTGATGTACCTAGGGTTAAATATATCATCTTATTTTGTGCTTTTAAAAATAGCTTTGTGTATGTGCATATTATACATATATATTTGTGTGTAACAAGTCTATGTCTGTCTGCACATGTGTGTATGTGGGTACATTGTGCAAATGTATGTATGTGCATGTAGTGGTCCGAAGACAACCTTGGGTGTTAGTCTTCAGAAACTCTCTGCTTTTGATTTTTTTAGTTAGCATATATCACTGGACTGGCACTTGCAAAGCAGGCTAGACTGGCCAGCAATCCCCAGGGATCTGTCTGTCTCTGCCTTGCCAGTGCTAAGATTGCAAGTGTGTACCACCATGCCCAACTTCTCTTAACACTGATTCTAGTTCAGATCATCGCACTGATAATAGCCAAACTTCCATTTTCTGAGATGCCTTCATGCCAAACAGACTCAGCTTGTCTGGGAATCAAAAGTCTCAACCTGTAGGGGAGCACTTCAGCCCTTATGGAAGCAAAGACAGATTTGCATAGCAATTAACAATTTAGAATTTTAGAAGGCAATTTCATAATGCCTCCCACAGCTATTGACAGCTCTGTTTTTGCAGATGGAAAGTCCCAGAGCTAACTTGTTTAGGCTACTGTAGATAGCAGTCAGGTGGTCACACCACAGTCCCAGAAGCTCTTGGTGCAACCATCTATGCATGCTGGGGGCATGTTGTATCTACCACTAGCCCATGGAAGGACATGTCCAGTTGGTCTATTTCAGCCAGCTTGCCTCTTTCCTCTTTTTTTGAGCTCTTTTAGAGTGCACAGATGAACTCTGAGAACTCAGTATTCATCTTTAAATGTGCTTAATCATAAGGAGATCATCATATTCTTATATTCTGTAAAACAGGTTTTAAAAGGTTTATTTTATTTTATGTGTTTGAATGTTTTTGTCTACAAGTATGTATTCATGCTGTGTGTGTCTAGAGAAGTTAGAAGAGGGTGTTAGATCTCCTGGAACTGGAGTTAGAAGTGATTATGAGTCACCATGTGGGTGTTGGGAACAGAACCCAGGTCCTCTACAGCAGCAAAAAGTGGTCTTAACCACTGAGCAATCTCTCCAACTCCACATCATATTCTTAAAGAGGTTGCTGACCCAAGGGAAGAGCGTCCATGTGGCCACTGCAGAGTGTTTTACAGTTTAAGGACACCTCCAAGCATGGGTGTTTTGCCTGTTTTTACTAATTTTACAATCATCACCATCATNTTTGGAGTTTGGGAAAATCTAAGATTTCTCGCTGAACATAACTACCCCTCCTTTTCTCTTCCTCCCCCTCCCTCATTCCTCTCCCTCCCCTCCCCACTCCTTTCATTTGTTCCTTCCTTCTCCTACTCCTCTTTCTTTTTGAGTCAAAACACGTCACTCTGGCTCCGTAAATGTGTATGAACAATTTGCTTGGGTGTCTGAATTAGCTCAGGACTCCCCAGTGTTGGCAGCAGTCGGCCTTTCCATACTGTGCTGCATCAATGCTGTCTTTGGTACTACACAGTGAAACAGGACCAATCTCATTTCCCAAACGTTTCCTATCCTCTAGCCTTTTGAACACCATAAATCCCATTTGAAGTGTGGTCTCCAAGACTTCTCCCAGCTGAAAGCCTACCATTCCTTCAAGGCACAACTGGAGGCTGAGCCGCTTTGTCCTAGCACAGGATGTGTAATGAGAGCTCATACTTATTGGGGCTTGCATGATGCTAAGAAAACTTTGGCAAATATTGATTTATTCTTTTTTTTTGCGTACATGTGAGTGTGTGTGCATGTGTGTGTGCATATGAGGGTATGTGTGTGCATGTGAGGCTTGAATTTGAAATCAACAGTGGCATCTTTCTTTGTCATTCTTTGCTTTGTTTATTGAGGTGGGGTCTATTGCTGAACCAGGAGTTCATCATTCCCAGATGATATAACTAGCCAGCTTGCCCCAAGGATCCCCTGTCTGTGCCTCCTGAGTCCTGGGATTACAGGCAGGCACCATGCCTGCTCAGCTTTTACACGGGTTCTGGGGACTCAAACTCCAGTTTTCTTGATCACACAGCAAACACTTAACCTGTTGAGCCATCTCCAGGTGTGGCAAATATATAAACTCAAACTTTTCAAGATTTAGAAAGATTGGGCTTAATATTAGCCTCAGAAATAACATAATAAAACAATCACCCTGACTTAATAGAACCACATTTTATTTCTCAGGTTTGTAGAATCTAGTTAACTGTTGTTGACAAGCAGACACACATGGTGCTTAAGGGATGGCCCTTCTGTCCTGCAGCTCTTCCATGTTTAGAATTGCCTTCCATCTGAGCCTTCAAGTTCAAGAGTAAATGACGGCACATGAGAAGCTTCTGTGGGCTTTCCATTGTTTAACTGTAGTCATAGAGTTGTGCAATGTCAAGAAGTCTATGCCAAGGAAGCGGACTTGGTGGAAATTTAGAAGTCCTTACCACAAAGGCATACTTCACAGTCATGGATTGAATATGCCCCATTGGAAGTAGTATGTTGAACTTAAATCCAACACTGACAGAATTTTCAGGAAGGCCATGAGTTGTGGAACCCCTATGAATAGGATTTGTGTCCATATCAAAGAGGCCTTAGAATGCTCCCTCATCCGTGCTTCTATGTGAGACTTATGAAGCTGAAGTGGGCACTCACTAGATGGTGGCCTGCAGAACCCTGAGAAATAAAACCTTATTNAGAAGACACTANTCCATAGGTTTGTTATAACCAGCTGAATGGACCAAGACTGTAATTAAGAAGGAAGGTCAATACTGAGCTCCACCCAAGCCCTGGCTCCTGGAACACAGCAACAGTTAAGAAGCCCTATGAGCTGCTGTATTCTGGGAAAGCACACATCTTCATGGTTTCCAAACTTTGGCAGGTGTCAGGGGTAAGTGGCATAAAATCCTGCTTGGTCTCCTCTTCTGTGAGGAAGCTGGCCTCAGGGTGGATGGACACATTGTCTACTATNAGCACACGGACCCTCTGCACTTATTGCATCCATTCCACTCTCGAAGTTCTTTCCTTNCTGTTTAACTTTGAGATGCCGACAGATCCGAGAGCATCTTCTTCCCATGACAGTAGTCTGTCTCTCCCTCATCAACAACGTTTTAGAATAAAGGATCTCCTATGGACATCCGCATTTGCTTCTTATTTGATGGCAGAGATCTGGACCCCCAGAAGTTCAAAGGAGAACTCCCCTTCATATTGCCTGTGTGTGGCCCTTAGGCCTTTCCATTGGAGCAGCTGTGCAAGACCCGGCTACCTAGCCAGGCACTGTAGCTTTCAGCCCCTTGCCTTTAAGAAATGCCCCTGGCCGGGCGGTGTTGGCGCATGCCTTTAATCCCAGCACTCGGGAGGTAGAGGCAGGTGGATCTCTGTGAGTTTGAGGCCAGCCTGGGCTACCGAGTAAGTTCTAGGCGCCAAAGCTACACAGAGAAACCCTGTCTCGAAAAACCAAAAATAAAAAAAAAAGAAAAAAGAAAAAAAAAGAAATGCCCCTGGCTGTAGTGTGTCATTCCAGGCAAAATTGAACAAGTGACTAGTGTAGACTGAAGTTTCTCAATCCCACCTTGTCCTGCCCGGGCAGCAGCAGTTTTTATAAAATAATCACTCAGAGGCTTAATATTAATTACAAACTGTTTGGTCTATGGCTCAGGCTTATTGATAGCTAGCTATTACATCTTAAATTAACCCATTTCTATTAATCTGTGTATCACCATGTGTCTCCTGGCTTTACCTGTGTTTTATTACATCTTGCTCCTCTGGCAGCTTGCTGTGTCTCTCCTACTCTACCTTTCTTCTCCCTGTATCTTTCTTGGATTTCCCTCCTGGCTATATCCTGTGTTGCCATAGGCCAAAACAGCTTCTTTATTAACCAATAGTAGCAACACATATTTACAGCTTGCAGAAAGACCATCCCACAGCAGCCTAGTGTGCCTTGCCCTGGTGGTTTTTCTCTCAAGAGAACTTGGAAGATGCCAGTATAATAAATGGGAAGTGCTTGATGTTATTGCTTTGAGAAGAGACACCCCAAAGAGCTACTAGAGCAGACAAATGCGTACACCTGGCAATAGGAGCACACTGATAGCAGCCGTGTGTGATGTAGTGGGGCCTGGACGGTGGACTCCCTACACAGGTGCCTTTGCGCTTTGAGCCTCCTTCCCAGCATCTGGTGAGTCCTGCAGTGGACTGCAACTAGGTTTATCACCATTCTTTCACAGCACGTATGTCTTCAAGATAAATTCAGGCTATCAGGATACAAGATTGAGCAATTTCTAGTATGTGGCATGGATTGACTGTTCAGACTGAATAAAAGATCAGTCATATTTTCAAAACAAATTTTTCACACAAGGAGGACAGATTTGTTTTTATTATCCATNGTCATGAGTATAAAACATTTTGGAAAAATTAGGCTTACCATTACTTTTAATCTGATCACTTTTCTTATCACATCTGTATATTTTATGCTAAATTTTCCATCCTTATTTATAGTCTTAGTATATGTGCATTTGTTACTTTGCAATTTAATTTTATAACATGGTAATTTTTTTGCTTGCTGTCATTTTGCCTCTATAACCATTCTTTTTAATCCTCTTTATTCAAGTAGAAATGACATGATTGATCTGTTTGTTTTTGATGCTTACTGTCAGATATAGCCTCAATAAAACCCTAATGCATAGATTATTTTCATGTACTTATTCATATCATTTGCCTAGGATTAATTTTCAAATGTAATATGACTACATCAAAGAGCGTGAGGATTTTCATTGCTGCTGATAGGTATTTCCAAAGTCCTTGTGGAGGACTTGTACCTGCTGACAGAGAATTACTGTGTTCTTGCTAAGATGATAAAAAATGGAGCATTTTAACTGTGACTTACATAAAATATCTCCTTGTTTTGCATCATATCTTTGATTACTCAGAAGAGTGATGCCTTTGTATTTTCTTACTTATGTCTTCTCTTGTGCATTTGCTATTTCTATCTGTTTTAATCATTGCTTTACTCAGGAAAATTTACTGTGNCAAGTAATGTGGTAGAAGACACAACAGAAAACAAGAATAAGATGGCTCTGTGGATAATAAATGTTCGAAGAGTAGACTGAAGGAAAACCACTGAGCAAACAAANAAATGACAGTGAAACTCATACTTGGCCAGGGCTTTATTTAAGGTGGCTGAATAAAACTCCCTGAAAANAAGATTTATCTGTGACCCCAAAGTTATCACNGGTACAGAACCCCATGGTATTGGATAAAGATTCTGAGTNGAAATGAGGAAGTATAATGATGNGGGAATGCAGTTAGTCTTNGTATATTTTGGAGGAAGGGAGAAGTAGTAGCTGGAATACTGTGAGAGCTGGGTNCAACTTGAAATGTNGAGAAGAGGCTGTGGTGTTGTAGTGTGGAATAATCCTTTTGTACTCTGTGAAGATGGTTTGCTCTCATTGGTTTAATAAAGAGACAACTGGCCAATAGTTAGGCAGGAAGATGTTAGGCAGGAGAGCCAGACTAAGAGAGCACTGGGAAGAAGGAGGGCNGANTCTCCAGGCAGACACAGAGGAAACAGGAGATGAACATGCTGTGCTGAAAAAAGCATGGTAGAGCATAGATAAGAAATATGGGTTAACTTGTAAGAGCTAGTTAGTAACAAGCCTAAGCTACTGGCTGATCATTTATAATTAATAGTAAGTCTCTGCTGNTAGGACAGAAAACCCCACCTATAGTGTCAGGATGAGACTGGGGTATCAAAGGATCCATAGGCCAGGATAAGAAATGTGGGCTTATTTTAGCATAGAAGAAAACAACTGAAGACTTTTAAATACAGTGATGTGATCATGTTAAACACTGTGTGGAGAATAAAATTTGAGGGAAAATGTATTAGGAGTCCATTGCAGTATCCTTAGCAAGAGATGATCTCTTGTGGATTATAGTGATGAGAAAGAGAGAGAGAGAGATAGAGAGAGAGAGAGAGAGAGAGAGAGAGAGAGAGAGAGAGAGAGAGAGACATATATTCTTTTAGGTTGTAGCTGGACCAGAGACAGACAAGATTCAGAGGCAGATAATTCCCAGAGAAGGGCCCTAGCAAGTGAAATGGGTGACACAAGAAGAGAGATGGGAGGTAGGTGAGTCCAGAAGGATGCTTTGGANCACAGCTGCAGGAAGCAGGACTGGGCTGCTGCCATGTCTTCTGGGTATAGAACACCTCCCATGGCACCTATCCCAACACTGCAGTGGAAGCACTCCTCTGCTGGCTTCAGATCCCCTGCTCTTTGCTGAAGATGGTTCCTGCAACAGCTCATGAGCATCTGACAAACCATATTGAGTAGAATTCTAAACCCTCAGAGAAAAGCCTGGGGTGAAAATCATGGACAGAGGCAGCTGGCTAGTGAGATGACATGCTGCCAGGATCCAGATAGCTGTCCATCACAGAGGCCTGTTAGAAATGGCCTGAGTGTATGTGACACATGGCACTGAAGAGATCTGTGTATATATAGGATATGAGATACATTTGTCACAGCAAAAAAAAATCTTCTCTGTTATCAATAGGAGTAGAAACTGCTAAGAGAGTTACACAACAGTCATCATAAANTAATGCTGTCATCTATCTGGTGGGTGTCTAGATATTGAATTACTTAAAATTAAGATGCTCAAAAGTAAGATAAATANATAGAGGTTGGTTAATGCACAGCTATGTGAGAAAGCAAACAGTAAAATGTTAGTAGAATGTTCATGTTTAATATTAAAATATTTAGTGTATAATTCAGCTTTTGTCTATTTTTGAAATTTTTCATAAAGATGATATTGGAAAAAAAACTCAAACTCTGAGGTTCTGTAGTTTCACTGAAGGCACCCTGGAGAAGACAAATTTAAATGAAACACGTTGGTCTTTAATATTATTCTAAATTTTTCCTTATGCCAAGGCAAAACACTGATCACCCACTTAAAGGCATTTGAAAGAGCAAGCCATGAGGCAGAGGCTTTGTTTGATTTCTTTGACATAGGGACAATGGTCTCTTAAACATGTCTGTGTTTTGAGCCCCAATGTTTGCAAGTGTGCCACCTTACACAGAAGAAAATCATTATGGATGTCATTGTATTAAGGATTGTGGAGTAAGGGATCAGTCTACACCAGTGTGGAATCACAGGGCTCCTTGCAAGTGAGAGGAGGTAGCATGTCAGTCAGTGAAGATGTCATGAGGACTGCCAGTTGGGGATGAGACAAGGGGTTGAGTATAAAAGAGTTGATTGGGAAGGTGAGTGGATTTTCCTCTCNGGCCTCTAGAAGGGGTGAAGCTCAGGGTTTAGGTTGCTGAGAACTCTATCAGATCATCAGATGTGTNATGGGATAAATCTGTGCCATTTAAAGCCACGNAGCTGTGATAATCCACAATACAAAGTGGAATTGTTTCCGTAATCAGGATTNCCAAGCATTATGGGGGACAGTGAAAGTAAATGGTACAGACACCTCTTGTTGATGTTTATTTTAGAAAGGCTCTGGGCTGAATCGATGGGCAAGCTCACAATATAAGTTTTGGTGATTTAATTTTAATGGCTAGATAAAAAAAGAAGAGAGCAGGAGTCTTAGCTGTACCTCATAGAAGCCCTGTAGCAGCTCTGATGCCCAGGCATTGTGAGAGCACTCCTGTGCTGCATAGTTTTGTGTCAACTTGACATAAGCTAAAGTCATCTGAGAGGAGGGAAACTCAAGAAAATGCCTTTATAAGAGCNGGCTATACACANGCCTNTAGGGCACTTTCTTAATTAGTGATCGACAGGGGAGAGCCCAGCCCATTGTGGGTGGTGCTACCTCTTGCCTGGTGGTCTTGGGTTCTATAAGAAAGCAAAATGAGCTAACCATGATGAGCAAGACAGTGAGCAGCACCCTCCATGGCCTCTGCATCAGCTCCTGCCTCCAGGTTCCTGCCACATTTGAGTTCCTGTCCTGGCTTCTTCAGGGTGATAGACTACAATGTGGAAGTGTAAGTNAAATAAACACTTTCTTCCCCTATTTGCTGTTTGGTNATGGTGTTTTATCGCAGCAGTAAAAACCCTGACTGAGACAACTCCCATCAAAGAAGGCCCAGGTCTATGGAAGCATGGAGTNGAGGGTCACTCGGNACTCAGGGAAGCATAATGACCTCATCTGANATCACATACAGGACCTAACTTAGACCTTTCCTGTACTCTACATTAGACTGCATCTACCTTCCTCTTCTGGGCACAATTGTTCCCACTGAACACTGAATTTCCATTGAGTGACCCCACCAGATGTTGTAGGCACTGATTTCCCATCCACTGGTTCTTTAGTTTCTGTCTTCTNTCCCTNTACTTCTTGCTTCTCAAGGCTTCTGACATNCTTGCTTCTTTATAGCCTTANCCCACATGCTTCCTTGAGTTCAGACTTTCAGTGTNANTTTTTTTTTTAAAATTCTTTTACTGCCGAGTATTTGATTTTCAAATTGCTCCTCTTTGATTTATAGAAACAGNATCTGATTGATTAAGTTTATCTCTGTTTGGGAAGAGCCTTCCATCCCAAAGGATCTTATCAACCCAGAGGTTCAGCGGCTTTGGATCAGGATCTCATTTCTAGTTTGATACAAAGAATAAATTATTCAGGGAAGAGAGAGAACCTTGGGGAGGCAGGGCAGCAGCTGCCACACCTGGCTTAGGCTTTAACTCCGGTGAGTGTATTTGTATTCATATTTTGCNCCTCTTCAACGAGTATTCANGAGAGTAAAAGCAAAATTGGAGTCAGTGTATGTGCTGCTGAAATCCAGACAAAACTATGAATAAGAAAATTGAAGAAGACCTCAAGGGACCAGACAGAAAAGAACACATATAATTAGACTAGAGTCATTGGTGTAGTTGCTTGACTAGGAAGGGATTTGTTTGTATGCTTCCTGGTAACCAAAAATAAAAAATAAAAAAATAAAAAAGATAAAATTTATACTTTGTTACAGGAAGGCAAATGATTGCATTTCCCAATTGTTGGGTGGCAGCAACATCTAGTAAGTCTTTTCCCACGTCCCTGGAAGCAGATGATAGAGTTAAGAGAATTAACTATGTGGAAAGATCTGCCAGGGTCAGAAAGTTGAAATACTTATGGCTCAACCATCTTATTAGCTAGGGTTCTCTAAAGAAATAGAACTGATCATATCTATATATCTNTATATGTATGTATATGGGATATAGGATTTACTAGACTGGCTTTATTAGAATGCCTGTCTCCCAGTAGAAAGCCTGAGACTCGGTAGTTGCTCAGTTTACAAGGCTGGGTTTCTCAGTAGTCCCATAGCACTGGATGATTCCTGGAGAGTTGCTGGTCTTTAGTCTATACTGGAATTCAAACACATTGGTTCTAGTACTGGTGAAGTACCTCAGAAACAGGGTAGACAAACTTTCNAGTGAGAGCGAGGGCAAGCAGGAAAATGTAGTTTTCTTCTTCTACACCCTTTTATGTGGGCTGCCATTAGAAGGTATGGTCCAGATTAAGGGGATGTCTTTCTGCCTCAAATAATCTGAATAAGAAAAGCCCCTCACAAGCATACCCAATGGCTTGAGTTTCAACTGATTTCAGATGTAGTGCATTTATAACAAGCTAGATGTTTAATTCACTTCCCTGTAACTCAGAACAGTATCCTCAGGTAAACATGTTCTTAATAATAAGATAGAAAGTGTCTTCTCTAGATGAACATGCAAATGGCAAAGTACATAATGGGTCCTACCAAGCCGAGGAGCCCCTGTGTAGAGTGACAGTCACTCCAGACCTGTGTGGAGTGACTCATTGCTGGCCATCACATCCTTCTCCACACAGATCCCACTTGCAGGATCTTAGGCAGTTTCAGATCATCCTAACTTACATGAGCAACTAGTTTTGATGTAAGAAAGCTCAAAGGCCTCTTGCATTTATTAACTGCTCCAAGTCCAGGGCTTGGTGATGAACAGAGTTAATCTAAGAGTCGGGAGGGCAGAACTCAGCTCCAATTTCTCTCTGTATGATTTTGAGGAACATGAAGACCGTATCTGCATTTCATAGGGCTTGGTCCAGAACTTACAAACTTACTTNCAAAGACACCGATTCAAAGCCTGCANTCCAGACCTTCGAAGTGAGGTTCACTAGGAATGAGACTTGGCTCTGCACTTTTAACAGATAATGGNGTACTTAAAATTGCTATTCAGTTTTCAAGTNATAATCTCAACTGTATGATTTATGGGATATACTGTAATCTTCAGATGTTGCTCCCTGGTACATACTCAAATTTTAAAACCTTTCTATTTGGTGATCTGCTAGATTCTTCCCAGCTCAATGTTATTTGATCCATACTTCTGATTGTGTCTTTCTTCCTGGTAGAATTTTCCAACTGTACAGTACTAGAAAGGGTTACAGGGTTAAAGAGATGAAAGAGATTTTGTTCCTATTTAGATGTATAGCCAATTCATTTTTTACAACACTATGCCTCTCAAGCCTCCAGGTAGTTTTTGCATTGTTCTATTGGATAGCTACCANAATTAAAAGTCTCCTGTTTGAAATATTAGCCCAAATAGTAGCTAGAGGCTTCTTACAAGGGAACTGTGAGGTGATAAAAAGGAAGGTGCTGCAGAAATATTAAAAAATGAGCCTCTGATATAATCCTAAGGACCCATGAGAGTCAATCTGGTTACCTACAGATGGGTTACTTTGAGAGCCAGTCTGATTACCCACAGATGGGTGATCACAGCACAACACTCCTGAGGTCACGCTCCCTTCTGTAAGCTGGGACTCACCCCCTAAAGGAATTAGGAGCAGTTTCCACAAACATTTTTGTCTTCAAAAAATATGTACATAGTCAAATAAATCAAGCACATAATAAAACTAAGAAAAAGCATGGTTTATTATCTGTTTGCCCAGTTTATTGGGTACCCTGTGGTAAGCAAGACTTGCTTTTTGGCTTTAGTTAATATTCTTAAATTCATTTGAGTACATTGTTTTCCTTTTATTTCTCTTTCAAAGATGAAAACTTCCATGCAAAAACACTTTGAAGAATACTGCATTACACAATTTTAATGTTTTAAACTCTATAATGTTTTTCTGTGCCTACTGATGGTTGGGTAGTCCTTAGGGCAGAGTGTAGGATAGACAGCAGAAACCANTACAGGAGGCTGAGTAAGAAAAGAACACAGTGGGTGCCTCACTAAGGACAGCCCTTCTGAGACTGTTCCTCAGAAACCCAGTTTGTGTTGGAACTGAAAACCTGCGGAGAGTTTTCTTTTCTCTAATTGCCAGAGACACTTAACACCCCCAGCTCAGCACTGAAAAAAGAGCCTGCCCTCCAAGTGTGGACCAAACCTCTGAAGAGATCTGTTGTCTCCACAGCCCTGAGTCAGGCCCTGCATCCCTCTGCCCCATAGAGGGAACTAGAAGTGTACCTGCATGATTTTATCTTTTTTGTTAACAAACAGGTTTATTGTTCAAGCTTGAAAAACCCAATCCCGTCTCTCATAAAAGGGATAGGGAGTANATCACAATTTGTTTACGTAACAGATGGGATTCCAGGCATTCACATGCCATGTGGAGGATAGTTTAGGACCAAGCGAGTTTTCCAGCAAGGGTTTCCTCAGGTTTGAGTACAAATTGGTTGGAATTCTTAGGAATGGATGCAGACACACCATCTCCAACCACAAGGATGGTACTTTGCTGCTTTGCTGAATTAACCCTAGTGGCAGTAGAAAGGATTTAGCCGCTGCTGTGTGTGTCAAGCCAAAGTAAGGCAGCATCCCTGGGAAAGGTGACCACCATCCCACTACTATATAACAGACTCATTAGAGATGGGTCACATACCCAATGTCCTAACACCCCATCAAGCTCTTCAGTGGAAAACACTAGCCCATCTTCATGCTTTCCTGTTTAGAGAGGATGATTACCATAAAATGAGAAAGGGTGGATTAGATTTGCTGATGTCTAAATTATCCCCATAAAGGAAATGAAAAATGGGGAGAAAAATGGGGATATNATTTGAGAAAAATGCTTTCAAAAATATGTATCTGACAAAGGGGCTCACATTTTTTGCATAAAGTTAATTCTTCCAAGTTAGCACCGAAGTATTTACCAAAATAGTAAAGTCTCCAATTTAGAAAAATGAGCAAAATATTTAAATAGGCAAGTCTCAGAAGAAAACACAGTATTATTAGGCATCAAAAAGAAAGAAAGAAAGAAAGAAAGAAAGAAAGAAAGAAAGAAAGAAAGAAAGAAAGAAAGAAAGAAAGAAAGAAAGAAAGAAATCCAAAGTGTAATGAGATTCTACCCAGCCAGGCTAAAATGGAAAAGATTCATAAAATTTGATGAATACCTGGAGTGAATCATGGCCTTATGGTTTTTCACTGATGAGACTATAACACAGTACAACAGTTATTAGAAAAGGTCTAAGAGACTGTTATAGAACTAAGCATGCACCCCCNATCACCCGGCAATTCCATGCCTATGTATCTTCCAGAATAATGTAAGCATATTCCACAGAGTACTTGCATGGCAATACTCGTATTCGATTTATGGCAGGCAAGCCCCACATCCCATTTCAAGCGGAAGAGGGAACGTCACTTCTTTGACAACTCTGTGGCAACACCCCGTTTCTATTGAAAAATGACCCAGGAACAGGAGACAGGGGTCTGAGTTGGCCTGAACTGGTTTTAGATGCAGGTGCAGTGAAGAAAAATCTACCCTTTTAGGGGTATCTACGAACTTTTAGGCAAAGGGTCTTTCTTCACCAGCTTGTGCCTCTGTAGAATTAAACATACACATATTAAAACCAGATGCATCATAAGAAGAGAAAGGCAGTGTGAGTAAAATTTACATAATCCAAGGCTGTCAATCAGAACAGAGAACTACCCACACTATGTGCTCCTTGGCAACCTCCTTCCCTCAGAGCCCATGAAGAAAGACTCTCAGTCATACCAGTGCTCTTGAGGATGCCAACTGCAGGAGTCCACTGCTTGGTGAAGTGCATCAGACCTCTACTGCTGCTTTGTTTTTTAATAAAGTTCCCTGCCACTTTGCAATCCTGTGTGCTTTTCAATGCTTTGGATGAGACAGCATGAACCTGGAAACACCCAGTGCAGACAGTGCCCTGAATAGCAGATTTGTTTTCAGTAATTTAAACCAGGAAATCATCTAACAATCCATCAACAAGTAAGTGTATGCTTAGCTTTGCTATGAGACCTCCTCAACAATAAACAGAGACAAACCATGAATACACGTGACAACATGGATGAATTCCCAAAACATTTTGCTGAGTGGAAAAAATCCCGCACAAATGAGTATGTACCATAAGATCTAATTTATGTGAAACTCTAGAAAGGCAAATGAAAAATCATGATGGAAAGGTTCAGAACACTGGCTGCTCCCTGTGTGTGTGGGAAGCTGTGTGTGCCTGTGTGTGGAGGTGGGTAGGTAGGTGCCTGTGCCTTTGTGTGTGTAGGTGCCTGTGTATAGAGAGGTGGTGCCTCTGTGTGCATGAGAGGTACCTGTGTGTGTGTGTATGCCTATGTGTGTGGGAGTG
>LZPO01044428.1:22620-32693 GCA_001675575.1 Neotoma lepida | reverse complement strand
TGTGTGTGTGTGTGTGTGTGTGTGTGTGTGTGTGTGTGTGTATACCTGTATGTATGTATCTGGGAAGAGGCTGGAGGAAACATTTTGTGATGAAGGAAAAATTCTAAATCTTAGTAGGATTTGGGTTACACGGTGTGTATCTGTTGGTAAAAAGTAGTTCTCTTATAAAGGAATTTTATCTAAATTATATAAATATTGAGCTATAGTTCATGATATACATAAGTGTTTGTGGTGAAACACATTGATATCATAACTTACTTTGAAATTTATAAAAGATAGGACATGCTGTTTATAGTGAGCTGGGGATAAAAGTAGATATTTGATAAAACAAACATGGTAAGTCTTTTTATTTTTATTTTTTTGTATCATATATTTATATAGTGAATATCAGAAAATTTCAGCCCTCCCATGACCCCATTTTATCCTCATTCTTCTCCCACTGAAACCCTTCTTCCTTCTAACAAGTCCTCCTACTTCCATGTTCCCCTCCCCTCTCTCTCTCTTTGTGTCCCTCTGATTTTAATTTGTGTTGCTCTATAAGCATGGGTAAGATGTTATTTACTGGAAATGAGCAATTTATCAATAGCTACAGCACNGAAGAAAGNGACACTCCTTTCCTCAGTGAACATTAACAATCCACAGCCCCTCAAGGAGAGTGGGCTTCGTGAGCTTTTTCCCTGATGAAAGGTTGACGGATTGAGTTGTGTGCAGGTCTTGTGAGAGTAATCACATCTGCAATGAGCTCGTGAGTACCACAACCATGTCAAGTCCCAAAGATGTCTTTTACAACCCACCTGGCACCCTCCAGCTCTTAACATCTTTGTTTCCTCTTCCGTGATGTTCCCTAAGCCACACAGGGGATGATATAAATGACTCACTTAGGACTGAGCATGCCACCTTATTCTTAGCATTTCAACAAGTAGAATTTTTTGTTAGTTAGTTAGTTAGTTAGTTAGTTAGTTTGTTTGTTTGTTTGTTTGTTTTTTCTAGATAGGGTTTCTCTATGTAACAGTCCTGGCTGTCCTGGAACTCACTTTGTAGACCAGGCTGGCCTCGAACTCACAGGAATCCTCNTGCCTCTGTCTCCCAAGTGCTGGGATTAAAGGTGTGAACAACCACTGCTCAGCTAAGTTGAGTCTTTTCATTAACTGCCACCACCCACTGCAATATGGAGCTTTTCTAACAAGGTAGAGAACAGCACTGATCTATGGTTACAAACATAAGTATTTAAAAAGCGGTTCAGCCACATGTCCATTTAACAAAATGATGGCGAGTTTTCNCCTTGGGTCTACGACCTCCTGAGTCAGCAACTCTTAACCAACTTTCTAGTACAAAGAATGAGTTCATTCCTGTGAAGTGGGCCTTGAATGCAATTAGAAATCCTTGGTTGTCCACATAGCATTCATGATGCTATNGCACCGATGGGCACAGCTTGCCATGCCAGTCATTATTGAAGCTCACAGGNTTCACAGCTGGGTAAGANGGAGGATGATTTTTCTCCCCTAGCAGCTTCGATAGCACTTTTCAATACAATGAAAACTGATCAGTAGGGAGAAAACATCATAAATCTTAATTATAGATTCAAGGTGAAGAGCATATGGTGTTCATACTCACAGTTATTCATTAACATTTTGAGTTTGGTTTTTAAATCTTTGTTGATGAATATAGTTGATTAAAAAACCCATTCGAAAGGGGCTTTGTATGATTAGTTAGTGAGGATAGGCTCTGTTATGCCACAGCAGCAAATAAGCCCCCAAAGTTCTAGTATAGTGGTTCTCAACCTTCCTAGTGCTGCAATCCTTTAATACAGTTCCTGATGCTGTGGTGACCCCTAATCATAAAATTATTTCATTGCTACTTCATAACTGTAATTTTGCTACTGTTATGAATTGTAATGTAAATNTCTGANATGTCTGATATGCAGGANAGCTGATATGTGGCACCTCACAACCCACAGGTTGAAAGCCATGGCTCTAGTACTTCCTTGCAACAGAGATGCATTTCTCACAGCTGTCGCAGCCTGAGATGGGTCAGGTAGCTTTCCTGGACATGCCCTGTTCCTGGTGGACTCCTGGACCTCAGTACTTTATTCTTGCCATTTCAGAGTACCTTGCTTCTACTCCTGGCCTCAGCCATCTTAAANCAAATGAAACATTCCTAGAGGCGAAAGTCAATGACAAGATCCCATCTCAACCTCATTTACTAGTACAGCTGGGAAATAAAAATTCCCTGAGTGTGTATGAAGAAGCAATAACATAGTAAGCGTGTGTTATTGCAAAAAATTTAAACTCTGTTAATTAAACTCATTTAAATATTTTAAATTGAATCCATGCATTTAATAGATACTATTTCCTCTTAAATACCTCAATTAAGTATTTAAGTTATTCTTATGAATTCAATAACTTAAATTTCTATGTATGATGACTCTTAAATATTACTTAGTGATCTTATAGTTCAGAATACTTTAGTAAGATCTTGATTTAAAATTATTAGTCTATGAGTATATACAAACATAATCTTAATATTTCTTCCAAAGGATAGAAAACAAGTTTGGTTTAGGGAATAAGAACATTGGGAGAATATTATTTCATAACATATTTAGTCATTTAAAAGTTAACATTTTTCTATAAAAAATAAAAATTGCAAGCCAACAACTCAATTACACATTAATTTTTGAGTTAAAATGACAAGTCAAAGTTATTACTTTAATATACCAAATTTTGTTCACTATAAATTCTCATATATACCAAATGTGTGTAAATTAAAAAATAATACTTTGCCTTGGGTATTCTTAAATCTTTCTGCATTTAATTTTAGATCTTATCTGTGTTGAAAGATGCAACCAGCTAATGACATAATTATGCTAGGAGAAAATATTTAGGGTAGTCCTTTCAAATAATTCTTGAGGTTATGCTCTGGACTGGCTGAGGTTTTCAACTTTAGTTTTCTGTCTGGGCTGCTTAGGCAGGTGTGCTCTGGCTTACATGGCCTTCTGAGCAGGTTTGCACTGGCTTCTCCAGCTTGGCTTAGTTCACTGCCACCATGTGTGACTCTGNGGCTGCTCAGGGATGCTGCCTGCCACTTAGACTCAGCCGATTAACTTCCCTTCTCTATTTTTTTCTATGTGATGGTGACACACCATCCTGATATTTAAGTAATCTTCATTTCAGTTGCTCATATGACTTCAGTGTTGGGCAGTATGGTGAGGTGGTTCTCAGACTGTAGATACAGACTGTCTAATTCCACCTTGTTCATTTATACACTGTGTTTTCATTANCAAGTTACTAGACTTCTTCCAATATCCTTACCTGTAAGAAGTACTTCACAAGGCTGTTAAGATGGTTGAGTTAACAAGTATCAAAGCTATTGTCATGATTAATGTTATTGATGTTACTATTTGTATGATCTCATGTCAGTGGCACTCAGAGGTGGGAGAGCACAGCTCTGTCATCCATTAGTTTTTTGTTTGTTTTAAGTCCTGCCTGGCCTGGAACTTGGTCTGTAGACCAGGCTGGCTCCAGACTCACAGAAACCCATCTGCCTCTGCTTCTGCCTCCCCAGAGATAGGAGTAAAGACATGTACCCCCAATGTCATGCTTGACCTAACAGAGTTTTATATATCATATTACAATCATCTCTCAGACTTTGTGGGAGATGAATCCCTGCAGATTCCAAAAATCCATGGATATTGAAGTCTCGCACTTTAAAATAGAATGGTATCTGCATGTAGCCCACACATCCTTTGCTATACTTTAGCTCATCTGTGAGTAGCTTATATGGCTAGTACAATGTAAATGCTAAGTAGGAATGTGTTCCCTCATACTCCGCTGTGAGGACTCCAACAAGGTATCACTGTGCTGTCCCCACTTCAGGGCCCAGAAGAGACTCCATTTGTTTGTTTGTTTATTATTATTTGTTTATTGTCCTCTGCAGCTGGCAGGGGCTGTGTGCATTTGTTGGCTCTATGCTCCTTCCTGCACCTGCAGAGCAAACAAAACAGCCTGTGTCTGACATTCCTGTGCACACCTCTCCTGTTAGTGTAGCCAGGAAAGGTTNGTCGTTCTCNATNAACTTGGCTTGGTCTGGCCCNCTTGGGTAAGGCAGATACACTTTTCATTTCAGTGTCACCAATTACATCGTCAAAGTTTCTATTCCTTTGGTCTCATGCTGTAGANGTCTGTCCCATGGGGANGCCTTACTCTGTTGACCACAATGTACTTTATAACCTAGGATAAAGAAATGTTGTTTGTGGGGTAGACCCAGAGATGGCTTTATTCAGGCTGAAGGAGTGATTGGCAAGTCACCTCGGNGGCAGGAATTCTTGCTTCCAGGCTTGCCAAGCTTGACTGCCAGCACNGAGTGACTGTGTTCTGTGACTGCCACCATGGAGCTGCTGTGCTCTGGTCCCACACTCAGGAGGGCAGTGGTGGGTTTCTAGCAGGCTGCAGAGGCAGTGGTCTTCAGGGATGGAGTGCTTGGCTGCACTCACTCACATTCACAGGCAGACTGACTTGACAGTTTCATTGCCTCTTCTCAAGTTAGCATTCTCATTTTCTGAAGCCGTTTTGTAATCTTTATCTGCTGAAGCTCCTGAGGAATGGNACAACAGGGGAACACTGACAAGATATGAACTTTCTAGTTTCTAAGCCAGGTAAACAGTCAGCTAGGGAGCACAGCAAATTATTTTTTAAGTGTCCTTTATAGAAATTTAGTTTCAATGAGACATCCATATGGTATGATATGAAATTTTTCTAAATGACTATGACTATAGTTTTAGATATCGACTTGATAAAACCTGGAATCACCTGCCAAGGGAGTCTACACTGAGAATTTTTATCTAGATCAGATTTGCTTGTATGTAATCTGTGAGGAATTGTCTTGATTGTTATTTCTTGATTATCAATTGTCTTGATATGTAGCAAACCCCAGCCTGTTGCGGGTGGCACCATTTGCTGGTCAGGGGTTCCTGAACTATATTGGACAGGAACAAGCTAGATGATGCAAGCAGGCAACATCACTCCATTCTTTTCTCTGCTTTCACTGTGCATGCAGCTGCTTTGGATTTCTACCTTGATTTCCCTCCAATAATGGACTGTGCCCTGGAACTGTAAGTTGAATAAACCCTTTCTTCCAAGAGTTGCTTTTGTCATGGTGTCTTGTCAGAGCAACAGAAATGAAACCAGATCAATGTCCCAGGGATACTTTTTTTTTAAATGTTGAAAGCACTTATTTAAAATGCATTAGAAAAACAAAACTAACACAGAATGTCTTGATTATTTCACTGATTTTAGAATTTAGTTTGAGGTTATTTTAAAAGANTGGATTATTTCAATAAAAAAATAATCAAATCACCAAGTGAGTGGCATATGGAAATGACAAAAATAATGAGAAGCAAATCCCTGGCTGAAGCTCTTGGGTGTGCTGAATCAGGGCNGGCACCATGACATCTGCACACCGATGAGATGATGGAGTAAAGACTTAAGTATTGAAACAAAGAAGGAAAAATGTCAGATACAACAACATGTACTATCTAACTAATGTANCTACCTAATTAATGTATGACATTAAATATTGGGAGTAGGTTTAATGTTAGGGAGAATGACCAAAAAGGGCACATCAGTCTTTTGCTACTAACAACGTTCTGATGTTGAGTTGGAGGTAGTTAGATGAGTTTATTTAATGAAATCTATTAACATGGACACCTACTGCTACAGTTTGGATATGGTGTATCCCCATGAATTCATAAACAGAATCTTGGTTCCCCATTCAAAGATGGACAGAAATGGTGGAGCCTTTAGAAGGTGTCTTCTTCTTNTTATTCATTTTACATGCCAATCACAGCTCCCCATCCCCCTCCTCCCAACCCACCATCCACTCCTCCAAAAGGGTAAGGCCTCCTATGGGGAGTCAACAAAGCATGGTACATTCAGTTGAGGCAGGACCAAGCTCCTCCCCGCTGTATTAAGGCTGAGTGAAGCATCCCACCATATGGAATGGGCTCCAAAAAGCCAGCTCATGCGCCAGGGATAGATCCTGGTCACACTGCCAGGGGTCCCTCAAACAGACCAAGCTATACAANTGTCTCCCACATACAGAGGGCCTAGTTTGCTCCCATGCAGGCTCCCTAGCTGTCAGTCTAGAGTCTGTGAGTTCTCACAAGCTTGGTTCATCTGTCTCTGTAGGTTTCCCCATCATGATGTTGACTCCCCTTGCTTATATAATCCCTCCTCCTTCTCTTCAACTGGACTCCCGGAGCTCAGCCTGGTGTTTGGCTGTGGATTTCTGCATTTACTTCCATCAGTTACTGGATGAAGTCTCTATGATGACAGTTAGGGTATTCACCAATCTGATTACAGGGGAAGGCCAGTTTAAGCACCCTATCCACTATTGCTAGTAGTCTAAGCTGGAGTCTTCCTTGTGGATTCCTGGGAATTTCTCTAGCACTAGATTTCTCCTTAACCCCATAATGGCTCCCTTATCAAGATATTTCTTTCATTGCTCTCCCTCTCCATCCCTCCCCCAGCTCAACCATCCTGTTCCCTCATGTTCTTATCCCCCATCTCCTCCCCTCTACCACCTCTCCACCCCCCAGTTTTCCCAGGAGATCTCATCTATTTCCCCTTCCCAGGGCAATCCATTTATCCCTCTTAGGGTGCTCCTTGTTAGCTAGCTTCTCTGGAGCTGTGGGTTGTAGTCTTGTTATCCTTTGCTTTACATCTAGTATCCACTTATGAGTGAGTACATACCATGTTTGTCTTTCTGAGTCTGGGTTACCTCACTCAGGATGATTTTTTTTTCTGCCTGCAAATTTAATGATGTCGTTTTTTACAGCTGAGTAGTACTCCATTGTGTATATGTACCACATTTTCTTAATCCATTCTTCAGTTGATGGGCATCTAGGTTGTTTCCACATTCTGGCTATTATGAATAATGCTGCTATGGACATAGTTGAGCAAGTGTCCTTGTGGTATGATTGAGCATCCTTTGGATATATGCCCAAGAGAGGTATCATTGGGTCTTGAGGTAGATTGATTCCCAATTTTCTGAGAAGTTGCCATACTGATTTCCAAAGTGGCTGGCTGTACAAGTTTGCACTTGCAACAACAGTGGAGGAGTGTTCCCCTTGCTCCACATCCTCTCCAACATAAGCTGTCATCGGTGATTTTTATCTTAGCCCTTCTGACAATGGTAAGATGATACCTCACAGAGTTGTTTTGATTTGCATTTCCCTGATGACTAAGGATGTTGAACAATTCCTTAAATGTCTTTCAGCCATTTAAGATTCTTTTGCTGAGAATTTTCTGTTTAGATCTGTAGCCCATTTTTAGTTGGATTGTTTGGTATTTTAACATCTAGTTTCTTGAGTGCTTTATATGTTTTGGAGGTCAACCATCTGTCAGATGTGGGGTTGGTGAAGATCTTTTTCCATTCTGTAGGCTGCTGTTAAAGGGGAAATTATTAAGGCAACTCCACGTAGTTAATAGGTTTATTTATGGTAACTTACAGCAAGTAAAGGGGTTGGTTACAGGGTCCAGGAGAGGTGAGGTTCAGTCCAGCGATGTTCTCTGGAGAACTCTGCTCAGTCTACCATCCAGCGTCCAGGATCCAGGAACCAAGAGGGCCAGCACAGACAGGTTTAAAGGCTCCTGTCTCAGCCTGCCCCAGGAGGAAGTCCTAGGTAATCATGGCAGTTACCGGATGCCTCACTAGGGGTTGTGCTTCCAGGTCAAAGCTGGAACTGCTGCTCACTACATGCCATTTTGTCTATTGANCTTTGCCTTACAAAAGCTTCTCAGTTTCACGAGGTCCCATTTATTGATTATTGCTCTCAGTGTCTGTGCTACTGGTGTTGTATTTAGGAAGTGCTCTTTTGTGCTAATGTGTTCAAGACTACTTCATACTTTCTCTTCTATTGGGTACAGTGTAACTGGATTTATGTTGAGGTCTTCGATCCACTTGGACTTGAGTTTTTGCATGCCGATAGATACGGATCTATTTGTAATCCTCTACATGTTGATATCCAGTTATGCCAGCACCATTTGTTGAAAATGATTTCTTTTTTCAATTGCACACTTTTGGCTTCTTTGTCAAAAATCAAGTGTTCATAGGTGTGTGGATTAATGTCAGGGTCTTCGGTTCAATTCCATTGATCCATGTGTCTGTTTTTATGCTAATACCAAGCTGTTTTTATTACTATAGATCTATAGTAGAGCCTGAGGTCAGGGATTGNGATGCCTCCAGAAGTTCCTTTATTGTATAGGATTCTTTTAGCTATCCTGGGTTTTTTGTTTTTCCACATGAAGTTGAGTATTGTCCTTCTGAGGTTTGTGAAGAATTGTGTTGGGATTTTCATGGGGATTGCACTGAATCTGTAGATTGCCTTTGATAAGATTGCCATTTTTATTATGTTAGTTCTATCCATGAGCATAGGAGATCTTTTCATTTTCTGATATCTTCTTCAATTTCTTTCTTTAACAACTTAAAGTTCTTGTCATACAGGTCTTTCACTTGCTTGGTTAGAGTTAACACAAGATATTTTATATTATTTGTGGCTATTGTAAAGGGTGATGTTTCTCTGATTTCTTTCTGGATTCATTTATCATTCGTATATAGGAGGGCTACTGACTTTTTTTTGAGTTAATCTTGTATCCTGCCACATTACTGGAGGTATTTATCAGGTGTAGGAGTTCCCTGGTAGAATTTTTGGGGTCACTTATATATACTATCATATCATCAGCAAATAGCAAAAGTTTGACTTCTTCCTTTCCAATTTGTATTCCCTTGATCTCCTTTTGTTGTCTTATTGCTCTAGCTAGAACTTCAAGTGCTATATTGAATAGATATAGAGAGAGTGGTTAGCCTTGTCTTGTTCCTGATTTTAGTGGAATCGCTTTGAGTTTCTCTCCAGTTAATTTGATGTTGGCTGTTGGCTTGCTGTAAATTGCCTTTATTATGTTTAGGCATGTTCCTTGTACTTCTGATCTCTCCAAGTCCTTTATCATGAAAGGGTGTTGGATTTTGTCAAAGGCTTTTTCAGCTCTAATGAGATGATCATGTGGGTTTTTTTTTAAGTTTGTTTATATGGTGGATTACATTGATGGATTTTTGTATGTTGAATCATCCCTGCATCTCTGGGATGAAGCCTACTTGATCATGGTGGATGATTTTTTTGATGTCTTCTTGGATTCAGTTTGCCAGTGTCTTATTGAGTATTGCATCAATGTTCATGAGGGAGATTGGTCTGTAATTCTCTTTCTTTGTTGCATCTTTGTGTGGTTTGGGTATCAGGGTAACTGTAGCCTCAAAAAAGGAGTTTGACAATGTTCCTTCTGTTTCTATTGTGTGGAACAATTTGAAGAGCATTGGAATTAGCTCTTCTTCGAAAATCTGGTAGAATTCTGCCCCTGAAACCATCTGGCCCTGGGNTTTTTTTGGTTGGAAGACTTTTAATGACTGTTTCTATTTCCTTANGGGCTATGGGTCTATTTAAATTGTTTATCTGGTCTTGATATAATTTTGATATGTGGTATCTATCCAGAAAANTTTCCATTTCTTTTAGATTTTCCAATTTTGTGGAGTACAGGTTTTTGAAGTATGACCTAATGATTCTCTGNATTTCTTCAGTGTCTGTTTTTATGTCCCCCTTTTTGTTTCTGATTTTATTAATTTGTATATTCTNTCTCTGCATTTTGGTTAATTTGGATAAGCATTTGTTTATCTTGTTGATTTTCTCAAGGAACCAACTTTGTTTCATTGATTCTTTGTATTGTTCTGTTTGTTTCTATTTTATTGATTTCAACCCTCAGTTTCATTGTTTCCTGGCATCTATCNCTCCTGTGTGAGTTTGCTTCTTTTCTAGAGCTTTCAGGTGTGCTGTTAAGTTGCTTGTGTGAGATTTCTCCAACTTCTNTATGTGGGCATTTAGTGCTATGAATTTTCCTCGTANTACTTAGTGTCCCATAAGTTTGGGTATGTTGTACATTTGTTTTCATTGAATTCTAGGAAGTCTTTAATTTCTTTATTTATGTCTTCTTTGACCCAATGGTGATGCAGTTGAGCATTTTTCAGTTTCC
>LZPO01044428.1:4807-16127 GCA_001675575.1 Neotoma lepida | reverse complement strand
TTTTGGGACCATCAAAGGGGAAGTAATCATAGGTCTCAAGCCTTTATTTGGGATTTGCAAGGATTCTCTGCGGGAGTAAGGAGAAGCAAACACAAGATCTGAAAGTAACCAGATCANCTACTGATTCAACCTAGTCANCTAATCTTCCCCTAGATGCCAAACAGAGAAGGGATCCTCCCTAAAGGAAGATGGTTCTCAGGCTCCTACTTTATCTGTATATTCATAATGTAATCCGGAACTAAACCAAAAATAAATAACTAGGTACACATGGAGAGCAGGTGGCAGGAAAGGAAGCAGAAACTGAATGAGGCATGATCAGGTGATATTTAACTCACTGTGGGTGTTAACCATCATCAGTGCTCACACACTGAAAAGGTGCATCTTGGTAGAAAATTGGAAACTCTAAGAATAGTAAAAGGGACATCCCNAAAATAAAATTGTCNGAGTGGAAATTTACAAATTCAAACAAAGGTTTTAATGCAGGATCCACAGCTAACAAAAAATTAGCTACAAGATAAATGAGATTCTTGGCAATACTGAGAANAGTATTGTGATGAATAACTTGTTAGCTTTGATGAACTAGTTGGTTGGCAAACCTACAACCTTCTTACAGCTGTTGCCTGGAGTGTGCACTACTCACTTGTGTTTGGTCCTGGAGTAATGTAGCATAGGGTTAGAGAATTGTGCCCCTCAGTCCAGCACTGTAACATAGGACTGTGATGGTTTTGGTTGTCATTATCATTATAGCCTTAAATGTCCCAAAGATGATCATGGGAACAGTGAAATGATTGCTTGCCTCTTGTGACTTTTACTACTCACTAACTGCATAAGTGTTCCTTCTTTATTCTCTTGGAACTTATGGAAGGAAATTGTCAGAAAGTGCCCTTGCCAGCCCACCCATCTCTAGCACTGTAGGTGCCTTCTTCCACTTTTGAAATGTGGAGTCCATACTAGGTTCTAACTTTTTTGGTATATAAAAAAAGGAGAATACTGTTGATGAACTCAAATTGAATTCCTGTACTACTACTACATCTGAGACAGTTCTTCCTCTGATGCCATCACTGANACTCACTGGGGATGCCTTTTTATAGTTTTGATATCATCCCTCAGGCAAACCCCTGGCCCACTAAAACCCAAGAACCATTATTTTGTGTTAGGGATTTCCTGTTTTCCTCTGGAACTTACAACANATATATTCATAATAAGAAATATAAGAAAGGCGACACTTTCCTGGGCATGTGNGGTCATTGATCAACTATAAAATATTTCAAGCATAAACTGAAAACATGCAAAGGTTGTTGTTTCCTAGTGTTTAACACTGGATTTACTTGGGAGCAAGGTGCAAGCGAAAGGTCTGGGTAACTGTGCACNCATGTAATTCATAAAAGATAATATTCCAGAGCTATGTTCCAAAGAAGACCTCACTAGAAATGATCCCCAGGCATCTACCAGTGGTGACATCTTCCCAGGGTTGGTGAATAACTAAGGGAGAGTCTACTGCGCTGGCCTGCCTGCATTGTATGGGAGATCTGTCAATCATGTTTGCTAACAGGCAAATGGGTACAGAAATGAATGACAACCTTAGTATTCTCCCCACTGCCCATCTCCTGAAAGATGGATGACAGTGGTCAGGTTCATTTTTATTTTGCTGATATGATACAGCTAACTGTTATGACAAACACACTTCTATAAACTTCCTACACTCCAGCACTCTTGTGACCTACCAATTACGAAACTTGAAGAAAACACATTTAACATGTTTTAATTGAACTCCATGTTATATCTGAGTCTAAATAGATTCAATGCACACCAAANGGGCTTCAAGCACTTGCCACAGGGATCCTGATCATGAGGAAGTGGCATGCACTTAGGATTTTGAGGACTGGAATTGAATCTCAGCTCCAGAGTGCATGATTTGTTTTACTCTAGGAAAATCGATCTTTTGAAATTGGAAGCTCTATAAAACAGAACCATTAATTCATAGAATATTTTGGGGATTAATTAAAAGATTACATTTAAATCCCCAATGTGTGTCCTTGGAATAATGATTCTTCTGTTTGNTTTTCTTCATGGGGCTGTGGAGGTTACACCCTNTGTCTAGAGAGAGCATATATTCTGTACATTTTGGCTCACATATCTCTTACTAAACCAAGGTCCAGCTGCTTGCATCNCAGAGGCTAATGGATGTACTTTAGATGAAAATGAAGAATTAAGTGTAGCATGTTNTACGTGAGACACTNTTTCCAGAGACTCAGTTTGCTCCTCTGTTAATAAATGAAGCCAGTAGCTNAGGTTACTGACACCAGATACCAGAGCGTGCCAACAAATGGTTCTGTNCTTCCATCACTTTCTCTCCTAGAAGAATTGGGACATGNTGAAATTTAGATATTTTTCTTTGAGTAATAGTTTTAAACATGCTATTCAAGGACATTCNCTTTTCTTGGGAAGAACAAAGCATTCNGAAACAATATAAAGGAACTGTTAATTCAAGATGGAACATTGAACAGAGACATTCATTTCCCCACATTCAAATAACAGAAAGAGGACTGGAAACTGAAGTAGCCTCACAGAGGAGAAACTGTTGGTGACTCTCCCAGATCAGATTAGGCAGAAGGTNTNCCCCNACCCCCTGTGAAGGGTTATTGTCTGGGCTGGGTGTTTCCAGGTTCTTGGTGCNTTATTCAAAGAATGAAAAAGTGCTCAGAGATTGTAAAGTGGCAACATTCAAAAGCAAAGCCATAGTGAAGATCAGACACCCTGGAAACACAGGCTTGGGGTATCCCTTTTTGGGGAAGAGCTAGTTGCCAGGGGTGTAGCTTGGTTAGTTCTTGTTTGATTGACAAGTTATGTAACTTTTTCTCTACTGCACATGCTGTTGNCCATCATGCATCTGATTTTAGTCATATGCATGCCCAATTATGNACAAGTATAAGATGGCAAATAGGAGACTGTGGTGGTTTGAATGAGAAATTTCTCCCATAGGCTTGGGTATTTGAACACTTGCTTACNAGCTGGTGGCCCTGTTTGAGACAGTGCTGTGACCAAATNCCTATGAGAAGCAACCCAAGGGAGGAGAGGTTTGATCCTTATTTGGGAGGATACAGTCTATTATGTCAGAGCANGCTGAGCAGAAGGACCAGCTCCATCCAGGCAGCCATTCCATGTCTCCACAGATCAGGAGGAAGTTAGAGAGAAGTGCAGGTGCTCANTAGNTCTTGTACTCCCATTTCCTTTGTGTTCAGTCTGGGACCACAGCACTTAACATTTTCCACCTAAAAGTAGCAACACAACAGAAAAGTTTTGAGTGATTCCAAAAATAAAGCAATCAGTAGGATGCTTGTAANGCAATCTTTTGATGTTCTTCTAGGAGAGGAAAGAGAAGGACAAAACTCAAGAAAAAGAATGCATATCATTTCCCATGCTGCCAAATGTTGCAGCCAGCAGCCATATGTAACTGATACAAATGGGGCTAGCCCTCAAAATGAGCCTAGTCCAAAGNAGGATGTACTTCAATTATAGGATGTTTGTCAAATTTTAAAGCTTTAATACAAAATAAAAATGTGAAATATATTGAGANTATATTGAGAATTGATGACATAATATCTTGGATAAAATTATAAAAACAATATATTAAAATAACATCATTAAATTTATTTCCTGCCCCTCTCAATTTTCCATGGTGAGATATGCATATAATCCCAGTACTGGGGTGACAGAGACAGGAGTTTGAGCCCAGCCAGGGCTATATAGCAAGATCCTGTCTCAATAACCAAAGAAAAAAATAGAAAATGNAAAGCTAAAGTTCCATATGCAGCTCACAGNTGTGGTCCATACCATCTTCCTGTTGAATGTTGTTGAGGGGGGTGTGGGGAAGGAGGAGATTACCCATGTGACAGAATTTAAGTTTCTGGGGCTAGTTAAAACTATCACCTTTGAAAGTTAAAAAGTCTTGCTGAGAAAGGGGGGCTATTACATATGACAGGGCTCTTATCCAGCAAGAGAAAGGTGACATCTACAAAGTCACATAGAAAAACCAGTTGCAAAGGCTTCAGACTTGCTTCCTTTTAGAGTCTGCCAGAAGATGAACTACCAACTTCAAGTGACAGGGAAAACTCAATGGAACTTTAAAACTTGCCTCCCAGTAAGTCAAGGATGAAGATGAAAGATGTGTTTAGACATGACAAAGGTTCAGAAAGATTCTCACTTCAGACCATTTCCCAGGGAACTATGTAAAGATGGACGTCACCAAGCCAGGAAAGGAAAAGACCTCCATGGTAGAGAGATGCGGGAAAGGAGAAGATCTCCCATGGTAGAGAGATGTGGGAAAGGAAATCTCCCATGGTAGAGAGATGTGGGAAAGGAGAAGCTATGGAATCAGGTCAGAGACCACTTAGAAGCAGCTGTTAGCCATGCCTTTAAGTTAGGACAGGGAACACACACTTAAATAGAAATGTAGGTTATCTTTAAGTAAAACCAGAAGGATTTGAAATACCAACATGACACAGAAATAGGTGAAGCCAGTTCTTTTCTAGGGTGAAAAGCATGCTTCTTTTTCTGAGAAGGAAAAACAAGGTGTACACTCTACAGGATGGACACACACACACACACACACACCACACACACCACACACCACACTATGAAGACTACGTAGCTTGATGTCAGAGTAATGAGAATGTCCTAGATCTTTGCAGGAAGAACCTGTCCTCCAGCTAGATGATGGTGGACCATCTGTCACACAGAGAAGGAACTACAGCTTTAAATTACTACATAACTAAGTCATAGTAATGTAAACTGTATTTACTAGTTTTAATTCTAAGACTGAACCTCTAGGCAGTGGGTGCTACGAAGACTTAATCATGGTGATGCATGGAATCTCTCTGTTACTTAACAATACAGAAGCTGATACATCAGGTGGTCCATGGGAAGTGGAAGGAAAAAATAAATTGTAAAGGAACAATTCAATGCCTAAGACTCCAAGCTAGTGTTAAGCACCTTGCTTGCAATAGTGACTTCACAGCCTCTCTTGCGGGACCATCAGATTTCATCCAGGTTGCCAGAGCTAACATTGGGCTGGGGTGTGACCAAGTGCTTGACTCAAAGGATGCTGGGCAAGAGAGATCCTGTGGAGAGGGTCTGGACCCACATTTTCTTCCAGGAGCAAACCAGCAACTCTGTAACTCCTCCCACCCCCACGCCCAAGTCTCAGTTCATAAACCCATCTGTGCTTCTTATTCATCATCAAAACTTGGACTTGAGAACCAAAATGCCATAAGGTTAAAGCCCAGGAAAACACAGAACATCTGCTCTTCCAACCTGACCCTTGTGTGGTCCCAGAAGAGATGACACCCTCAAACATTTCAGTATCACCAAGCTCCATTTTCTTCTTGAGGGAAACACAGCTCCACAGAGCAGGAGCCACTTGTGTAAGAAAATGAAGAGCTGTATGAACCCCAGAACAGTCAGTTTCAGGATGAAACCAGGTTGCTTGGTTCATTTGGTTTGTATTCAGTTTGCATTCTCCAGAATCATATTTTTACTTCTGGGATGAACAGCTTATTTTGAAGGTAATCTTTTGTAACTCTCTGAAACAGGCACTTAACACAGGACTGTGGGTTCCTGGTGTATCTACTCTGGTCACTGCTGAACGTCACCACTGTGTCTGGGCACTCTGAGAACCCAACTGTTTTGAAACCCACAAGTTTGTATCCAAATCAGATCATTGTCCTGACTCCCACTGCACTGGTTCCCTATTTCAGACTTCAGTTGTTCCATGGACACTCACTCATTCTTAAGGCACAAAATTTGGACTCCCCACTTGCTCTCACAGTCCCTTAAGCGACAATGATGTACAGGCCTTGTCCTTGTCTTGCTGTGTGTCCTGCCTATTACTGACACCACTTGGTCCAGCTCCCATTTACCAGAATTATGTTTGGGCTCCTAGGACATTTGTATGGATGCCCACTTATTGCTTTTGCTCGTTAAGGGAAAAACTGAGTTGTGTTTGTAAGTACTGTTTCCCTTGTTAGGCATTGTTGGAAAATCTAATTTTTTCTGCAGTTGTTTACTCTTGCATCCTTTTCTTCAACCATCATACATTTTTCAGTGGCTGGACACCTAATGAGACAGTCAGAAGATGTCTCCAAGCGATCTGACTTCCCAGGCTGTGACATGCCTGGCTTGGATTTTCAATTAAAAGAAAGTTGAAAAGAGAGAGAAGAAAGCAAGCAAGTAATTAAGTAGCACCAGGGTCTTGGCAGAAGTTGTTAAATGAATTATTTAATGAACCAGTTTGATGCAAGGAACCTGGCTCCCCTGGCTTTTGCTTCCTGTGCAGCCTGGGTGGCAGCTTCCTGGGGCTTTGTTGTGTGCTCACAGGAGGGGCCATTGCATCTGTGGGGACATAAGGAATCTGCAAGGTGAATGCTTTGTAGCACAATGCGAGCTGGGCAAAGCCTCTGCTTGGAAATGACCTCCCTGTAGAAAGAGACTGTGCCTGGCAATGCCCGATAGACATGTGAGGATGCAGGAGTGGCTTTCTTCAAAACAAATGAACAAAAGACCCCCATCTCTACTAACACACACACACACACACACACACACACACACACACACACACACACATTCCTCTGCCTGTGTGGATGTGTGCTCATGCGTCCCGTTCTCTGTGTATAGGAACACATGTGTTTAGGTGCCTGTGGAGATCAGAAGCAGACCCCTGGAGCTGGAGTTACAAGTTACATCCGGAGCTGTAAGCTGCCTCATAAGGTACAAACTGAACTCAGATCCTCTGCAAGGGCAGCATTCACTCTTAACTGCTGAGCATCTCACTAGCATCCAGGAATGACTTTCTTTAACAAACAGCCTGATATGAGTCCAGGGTTTCATGGTCCAATAAACTTAAGCAGCTAGAAATGAGTAAGGCAGCATCTGGATTTCAGTATTTCATGTTTNATCTCCCTCTTCTTTAATAACAAATGCAAAACGAATTATCATACTCTTGGGCTACATTTAACATCTGAGCTACCTGTTTAATATGCAACCTCTTGGGTCAAGCATGTGACTAGAGGACAATGGGAAAAGAAATTATATCAGGAGAATCAGAAGCTACACAGTGCCGAGTCTGAGCAACAGCGCCCGCTGGTTTGGCGTCTCAGCTGCTTCACCAGGAGCACCATATATATGGCAAATCTTGCCATCGTGTCAGAGAGCACAGTTTCAGTGTAGTTGGGATGCCATATGACTAGGATGCCAAGGCGGAAGAGTNGTGAACACTTGTGTCAACATTTGTAAGTCATCTTTCTGATCCAGAGAGATGTTAGTCTGTGGAGATAGGGAAGATAGGGCAGCAGGAAGGAGCTAGGATCAGGAGGCAACATTGCGTGGATGCTTAGGAAGTACAAAGAGTAACAGGAAGCAAGCAGGGGTGGGTTCTAGTGTCTCAAGGCCCACCCACAGTGACTCAATTCCCCCAGCAAGGCTCCACCTAGTAAAGAGTGCACAAGTTTCTCAAACAGTCCCACCAGTTGGGAACCAAGTGTCCAAACACAAAAGCCTACGGGGGATAGTTTGCAGTCACACCAGAACAGACCCACCTCATTTTCCCCTTCGCTCTTGATTTCAGATTTCTGCAGTTCCACACAAGAGCTCAGAATCACCTTGAACCCTTCTTGTCCTTCTCAAGACTTGGCGTTTGTTAAAACCTAACTACCAAATGAAGTAATAACCACATGGGGCTCCCTGAAGTCAGCTGTTCTCTTGCTGTGGTTTCCTGCCTGCCCTAAGCCAGCCTGCTTCTGCCTTCCATGCCTATTATAACAGCCCAGTTGGCCCTCTGCTCTCCATTTCCAACGCATTTTGCACCTCTCAGAGCTGTGTGTGACCCAGATAACCCAGATGCTATTCCGTCTTTTGCTAAATGATTCATGTGGCCTCCCTTTGAACACTGGCTCGAGCCTCAATCCTTCCTGCTTCCCAGTGGTCTCTGCGGTTGTTCCCTTGCTGTCAGTCACTTATAGGCTTCCTGACAAATACACTTTAAATTCAAGCTGTTTTTCTTTCCTAAAACACACCTTAAATCCNCCTCCTAAAATCCTATTCTCTTAAGTTCTCTTCAAAATNTCANTTCCTTTGCTGGGCCTCATTTTTATCTTGGAGTAGAGCTATCTCCCTGGACTCTGAACTTTTAAGATTATTTTTTTTCACAGTCTTTTAAAAATGTATCACNGAAGAGCCAGTTTCCTCTCCTCCAGTGCGCTGTGAAATGATCCACCTTAGAGTCACAANNAAAACAAAATACTGAAAAATAAGATGTCGAGACTTCCAGGGCATTAACCCCTGATACTTGTTATTTCCTCATCATCTCGGTAAGCCCTGCTCATGGGACGCTGCACAAGCCAGGGGACCAACACTCATACCCAGGTGTTCTCAGACTCTGATTTCCTCACTAAAGGCAGAAGGCCATAGTGCCCATGCTGGCCTGGCTCTGTGGACTCTACTGGAGGAAGAATTCCTTCAAGACTGAATTAGCCAATTATCACTGAGTGACAGTGAACTAAAGGTGTATTTCCTGTACATTCCCTACTGGATACGTCANTGAAAGTGACATAAACTGGGTCTTAAAGCTTTTANNTTGACACAGAGTCTCTTGGTGTAGTAAAGCTGGCCTTGAACTCATGATCCTCTCTCCATCTCCCCAGTGCTACCATTTACAGACAGGCACCACCACACTTGGCTCTCAANCAGTTTTTATAGCCCACATAATGCAGTGAAATGTCTTATGATTAACNGTTTTGGAGTTATTGATAAAATGAGTAACTGAAAGGCTGACGTACCTATTTTTTGATGCACACAAAAATCTGAGAGGCATTTTACATCTCAGTGTTTACTTTGACTTCAATACACATTTTTTTTTCTTGCTTCTGATTTTCTTTTCTTCTCTGCTTAAATTAGGTTATTGGCCATTTTTTTTTTACCAGCACTTCCGGCCACAGCAAATAGTTAATATTTTCACTGGGAAAATAAATTTTAGTAGATGAAGTCTGATTTCTATTAAAACTGGCATGTGGTAGATATTAATATCAAACATGAAATGGTCTTTCCTTGGCTTTGAATCTCTTATTTTCAATTTCTATTATTTTTCCATTAAAATTCTTAATGCATTTGTATTATGCACCTANAGATATTCATTCTCATGTACTATAAGGAAGCATTGGGTAGTTTAATAAATTTTTTTTGCTGGTGTAAAAAATGTTTGAAAATTGAATGTACTAGTTTCAGAGCTGCTATTGTTAAATTATAAAAGAAGATTTACCAGATTTTTGGGGAAAGATGGTATAAAATCCAGGCAGAAGCCNGGCAGTGGTGGCACATGCCTTTAATCCCAGCAACCAGGAGGCAGAGGCAGGCGGATCTCTGTGAATTCGAGGCCAGCCTGGGCTACCAAGTGAGTTCCAAGAAAGGCGCCAAAGCTACACAGAAAAACCCTGTCTTGAAAAACCAAAAACAACAATAAAAAATCCAGGCAGAGCAGGAAATATTGCAGGTACTCAACTCCCATCACAAGACAGTCTCTGAATAAGAGGAACTAGCCCACACTAATACCCCTCCCCAGGTATCTGCAAACTGGACATTCACAGCCAACAGAGATTTGGAGATTTTACTTGGTTCATGGAGTAAGAAAAAAGAAATTAGAAGTTCTGAGAAGGACTAAGGTAGAGAACCTTTGAGTCAACNGGCAGGGAAGTGTTTTCCCTCTGGNTTTTGTATTTGTTGCTGGAGGAATGATCTTCCTCTGTGCACTCCNGCCTTGACTCTGGGACCTGCTGCTCTAGCATCTCTAGTGTTAGGATTACAAAANTGCACTGTCCTATCTGGCTCTTTTCCTCTTCTAAAAATGTCTAATGAGATTTTAGGCTAGCATATAAATTCATGGGTTTCCGTACGGCATCTTCACTTGGATGTGTTACTATCCTTTTATCTTATTTGCCTTGCCCTGCCCACCCTTGTGCCCCTTTCTCTACTCAAACTGATTTTCTTCTTCCAAGTAGTCCTAAGTGGCTTTTTGAAAAAAAATCATATGTATTGCATTCCAATACTGCCCATTTTACTTAAGACTTTCTCCTCTTTCCTGAAGCCCTTTCTAGTTTCATGATCTACACACACACACATACACACACACACACACACACTAAATTTAGGATATACACCTGAGGAAAAAATGTGACATTTGTCTACATCTGGCTTATTCACTCAACATAATGATTTCTAGTTGCATGCATTTCCTGCAAATGTCAAGATTCTTCTTTACTTTTAAAACAGATTTCATTGGAAAGAGAAATTATAGATTTGCAATAAAATTGAATGGTTAGCTTCAATCCTAGGGTTCCACTTGTATTGTGTTACTGNCCTTTTGTTCTGTTAAAAGGTTGAGGGGGGTCAATGTCTGACTGTCCTTTTATTCTCTCAAAAGGCAGCATGGTGGTGGTCAGTGTTTGTGNCCCCACCAAATCTCTAGGGTACTAATCCCAGCNCACATTTTTATATTAAGCCCCACTCACTTTTTCATTAATTTTTCCATTATNTGTCTTCAATACATAAAATATANTAATTTTGACCTTCCATACTTTGATTTACAAATAGCTTCTGAAAAAGAACAGTTGTATAATTTGGGAAATATTTATGCAGTTTTCAGTCAAGTAGTGAACATGGCTAGAATATACATACTTTTTTAGTATGATGGAAATATAGAGGAAGGTAAATTTAGAGCACAATGACAAGTTGCCCAAGACATCCTACACAGCAATGATTGCACACAGTGTGAATTATCTGTTCAGTGCTTGGGCAAAAGTTGAACACTGACAATGATACATGTATTCTAGATGTGGTGAATGTTTTATGAGAAGATAAAATTACTGTGCATTGACAAAATAATGTTCTTTTTATTTCCTTGGGAAGTTAATTCAGTTCTGATGAATATTCTTATATTTCTGGAAGTTATTTTTGACACTGGCCTCCAATAAAGACATCTCATCATTAATTATTTGGCAGTTTCAGAATTAATGCATTGTTAATTTGTTATTAGCTCCTGCCTCACTCTTCCTATCTTACTTCCAATGATGACAAGGAATCCATAGTTTTTTCATAAAATAATAATCATTTAAAACTATGCATACAAGCAGTTATATAAAGAAATAGATAGTTTTTAAAAAATAGTCTTTAAAGAGACAGTAAAAGTAATATAATTAGCCAGGTAACAATGGATATTACCCAGAGAATCTGGATTGTGTTGTCTTTGGGATTTTTAACTACAGAGAGAAATTTG
>LZPO01044427.1:503871-518260 GCA_001675575.1 Neotoma lepida | reverse complement strand
AATACACACATTCCACTGAGTACTATGGACGTGAGAGGACAACTTTTAGGAGCTGGTTCTCTCCTTCCACTGAGGGTTCTAGAACTCAAATTCAGGTTGTAGGGCAAGCACTTTTATGCACTGAGCCATCTTGCATACCTACAAAGTCTTATATAGCATCCATACTCATCTGCTACTTGAAAGGATGCTGAAGTGAATACACACCCACATACACACATACACAATTATACCCAGTGTGGATTTTTCTGGGACTTTTCAGTTAAAATTATTTCTTTGGAGAAGGGAAAACCCAAACTCTGATGTCATCATTTAAATCACAAACATCAAGATTATAAAAATAAATGTATTTTTATAGCATAAGAATCTAAGAAATTTAAATATTAGATCATGAGAGCAATTTTCCTCTTTTATGTTAATCCACATTTCAATTCCAAAATTGCCCCGTGAAAATAATGTCATTTTTCAATTTCATTTTTATCAATTCATACTTTTACTTTTATGATTTCTTTTATGTAGATTTTTCAAATATTTATCATTCCTCAAATGAAGAAAGGCAAAATGTGTTTTTATATACTCTCATTAGTGATTATGTTAAAATAAAATGTATAATGCAGTTCTTAATAATGTACTGATCTAAGATTAAAGTTTTTGCTTAAAATTACCTCTTCATAATACATCATGCAAAAATGATGAGCTGATTTTAAAAATTCCTAAGAGGGTTGACAACATTATAAATTACTATGAAAATGATCCCTGGGTCAAAAAGGTTGGTGATGCTGATCTCAGGGGTCTATTTCAGCTCTACAGGTCTCTATTTTAAATGAGACACCTCTGACTTTTCTAAATTAGTGGAAAGTCAGCTCACAGAGACTGCCAAGTCCCCCAACTGTCCTACTTACTTCTTTCAATTCACCTGAACAGAACAAATCATGCCTGAAAACTTAGACACATGAAAATATGGAAATGTGCAAAAGAGATAAATGCATTTCAAATGTGAATTTAGCCACTGTGTCTTCTCCTTCCTCATTATGTATTTGCTGGGTTGGCCATTTACTCTCTCTATATATATATATATAAATGCAACATTTTTCTATGAAGAACCTGATGGGAAATCTTTCAAATTTTGTAAGCCACTCAGTCTTTATCCCAACTATTTAACTGCCCTTGTGGTGAGAAAGAAGAATTCAATAATACATAAATCACTGAGCATGGCTGTGTCCCAGTAAAACTTTACGTATAAAACAAGCAGCAGGCAAGACTCAGCCTACTGGTCAACTCCTGATCTACAATAACTTATTAATACTATTAAAATATGGAGAAAATGGCACTATCCAGTAAAAGTGGGACAGTTGGTGACTATTGTGAACGCAGGTACATTAGGATTTTAATCTGTGTGATTTGGATTTGGGGGAAGGGGTCTGTGCTCAGCATCTAGATAAGTTTTGTTCCTTCAAAATGAAGTAAACACAAACCACAGTAGTTCCCCTGCTTATTTTTAATCTCACTGCCCATGGTTTAGATATCATAGTTACTCATAGTCCAAAAAATCTTAAGTGAAATTTTCCAGAATGAATTCATAAGGCTTAATTGTGTACTACTCTAAACACCATGATGCAATTGTGAGCCACCACACTCTACCCTTTCCTTAGTACATCTACAAGCCCTACCCCATGGGGGGGGTAGGGATGATCAGACTGAATATTCTCCTATTGCACTGCCTGTGTTCAAGTGACTAACCCTTACAGAGTGGCCTAATACACTGTTGTCATGTTCATGCCATCTGCCTCAGTTCATCTCATCACATAAATATTATATCTCATAGCATTATAAGAAACAGCTCAAGAAGGTATTTAAGAGACCTGCTGTCCACATAACTTTGATCATAGTGCATTGTTATGTTTGTTCTATTTTATTTGTTCTTGTTAATTTGTTATTCTACCTAATTACAAATTAAGCTTTATTAAGGATACATATGTATAAGGAAAAGTACCTAGCCATGGTATCAGGTGTCCACTGATGGAATCTAAAATGTAGTTCCTGTGATAAAGATTACCAGACCTTGCTCTCTCAAGGTAGAGATCAGGTCATGTTTTGTAGATAAGGAAATCCAAGCTTCCAGGCCTTGGCTTTTCCAGGGTTTCTGGATGACACTAACTTTCAGAGTTTGTGACATATCTGGCTGCTGCATCAAATTATAGTATCCCTTAAAACACATTCATGGCCAGCCATGATGGTTCACATCTGTAATCCCAGCACTCGGGAGAAAGAGACAAGAGAGTTGTAGCAAGTTCAAAACCAACCTGCTGCCATAGCAAATTCCAGGCCAGCCACAACTGCATAGCAAGACACTAAAAACATGTTCTCAAAAACCCAACCCCAAGCACATGCACACGTACACACAATTATACATACACACAGCGTGTCTTGAAAACAAACCAATGTCATAGGGGTGTTAGTGAGAAGCTTAAGAGACAACCAGAAGTAGCAACAACTTTAGCCAAGTTCTGAAGTCCTGATTGACAAAAGAGGCTTAAAGAGCTTTGGCCTCAACTAAATCATTTGCAACAATATCTCCATTTAAAATGGGAAGGGGTGGGCATGGGGCCAGGCAGATAGCTCAGTGGGTAAAAGCCTTTCCCACTCAAACCCCAGGACCAGAGTTTAAATCACCAGTGCCCATTTAAATGCTGGCTGGGTGGGTGGCCACTTACCACCCCAGCACATGAGATTTCAACAGGGAATCTGGGGACCAAAGCGGCAAGCTACACTAGATCAATCAGTGAGCACTGTGTCCACAGGAGATCCTGCCGCATAAATAAGATGGGAGAGGTCAAGGAAGACATTTAGCATCGACCTCTGAGCTCTACATGCACACACTCATCCACACAGTCATACATACCACCTACGTATACACAAGACATGACTGGGTTCTTTGCAACAAAGATGTCTGTTTGTCCTTCGGACCATCAATTCTGCGGGTGGTCAGGATCACAGACATGTCCATTCTACAGTGGAAGCTCCTCCCATTTCCACTCTCTTTTAAACTTTACATTTATTCATTGTGTATATGTGTCCATTCATATGCACATGTATGCTTTGTTGCGTGTATAGAGGTTGGAGGACAACTTGTAGGAGTCGGTTCACTCNATTCACCATGTAGGTCCCAGGGATCAAATATNGGTCATCGNGCTTGACTGCAAGTGTCTTTATCCCTGCCTTGCAGCGCATCCAAGTGCAATATCCATGTGCTACTCCAAAGCTTTACATAAACAAAAGCCCCACACATAAAATAATCATATCACATCTATCATGGCATTCACATGGAATTCTTTACACTATAGTGACAAAATTTCTCTTGGCAGTGATAATTACCATTCAAGAGCTGTTTTCATAAAATAAGATGCAGATTATTAAGTTATCTAATAAACTGAGTGTTTGATTTAGCATCATGAAAAGACAGTGGGGTCAGTTGATGTTATCTTAGTTTATTTTCCATTGGTGTGACAAAGATCATGACCAAAAGGAACTTGGGAATGAACAGGTTTATTTGGCTTACAGCTTACAGTCCATCGTCAGAGGAAGCCAAGGCCACAGGGGAGCATTGCTTACTGGCTTGCTCCTCATGTCTTGCTCAGATTGCTTTCGTATAGCAACCAGGACCACCAGCCCAGGAATGATACTGCCCACAGTGGGAAGAGCCCTCCAGCATCACTCATTAAGCCAGAATACACCCCCACAGCCTTGCCTATAGGCCCATCCAATGCAGGCATTTTCTCATTCGAGGTTCCCTCTCCCCAGATGACCCTAGCTTGCATAAAGTTGACAAAAAAGAACTAGTCAGCACAAATGTGTTCCTTAATAGTTTAACCTCTAATGGGGGAGGAGGGAGCGAAGGCTGACTTATTCTATGGTATGTATTTGCCAAATGACTGCTTAAGACACTGTAGGAATGCAGGCTTGTGGAAGGCAGGATGAAGAAAACCAGTGGCAAAACCATGACATCTCATGGCACACATCAGCAATGTAGGCAACCAGACTCCAGAATTGTAATCTTCCAAGTGGGTATATGTATGTGCAATATGGGGGAGGTTGCATGCATTGGTAAACACACACAAAAGCCAGGGAAGGACAACATGTGTTCTGCTCTGTCACTCTCTGCCTATGCCCTTGGCATAAGGTCTCCCACAGAATCTGGAGCTGGCCTGGCAGCCATCAAGCCCAGAGATCCTCCTGCCTCTGCCTGGCACAGCTTTGCAGTTATAGGTATGCGTACCAGGTCCCCTTCTTTTTATGGGTGCTGGGGATTTGAACTTCAGTCTGCATTCTCTCACAGCAAACACTCCTATGCCATTGCTCCAGCCTTAATACTCCTACTTTAAGTTAGTAGTGGGACTCTAATCTTTATTTCTAAGGACTTGACAATTTATTTTCAATAAGCAGGGAGAATAACAGGGAGGAATTTTTCATTCAAGAACACTTCTTAATTTTGCAACACTGTATTCTAGGTTGCATTATTCAACTGATAGGCCCATCAAAATGATGGATCAGTGATTTGGAATGAAGCCAGATATAAAAGGAAAAAATAACCACAATAATGAATATTATTAAATTGATAATCCCATCAGGCTCAAAAATCCAAAGAATCAACTTAATAAGTAAGACACCAAATAGGAAAATGCAGTTTCTTCTACACCAGCAGCACCTTGGTTCCAGCAAATATCACACAAGACATTAAATTAATGTTGCTAATTTGAACTTTAATGCATTTTATAGTAAATTTATATAGAAATCTGTAAATCTAGCTCAGTTTTACAGCTGGATAAAAGCTAAATGCATAGGAAATTAATACCTAATTCAGTGTTTGCCCAAACTTAAATAATATGCTATGTAAAAAATCATTAAAATAATTTCCATCAATTCCAGGAACCTAAGGACATTTCTGTTTTAAGAAACATTACCTTTATAAGAACCAGATGGGTTCCTACAAAGAACTGGCGGTGCACAGCTCCTTCCTACCAGGACTCCTTATGCTGCCTGGAATGGAAGGAGCCTTCTTGGAGCCATGGAGGCTGGCTCATTAAAAGTTGTACTTGGCATGGTTCTTCAGCTGCCCTGAAATAGTCTTGACAACAGGTAGAATCTTTTTGGCATATCCCTGAACCCCAAAGGATCCCCTTGCCTAGTTCATATGTGTCTTGTCTCTAAATGATGAGCAGCACTTCCTCATAGTCACATATGAAGACCACAGAACAAGATGAAATCAGTATTGCTTTGTAACTTTAGATAAACTCGGCTCAGTGCAATCCACTTCTTTGTATACAAGCACTTATTAGGTAAAAGACATTTATGAGGCATTAAGGACTGGCAGCTAAATTAGGTTATAGTCTATGCTAAAATGCAGAAGCAATGTTATTCAGGCTATCCAGTGACTTCTGTGACATTTTAAGTGCTGGCCTGGGGCTGAGGCTCAGAGGTAGGGAGTTCATCTAGCACTAGCAAGGCCTTGGACTCCATAACCAGCACTGAAGGAAAAATATCTGGTGAATTCTGCCCCTATAGGAGATGGCACACACGGCATTTCCATAAGAATTTGGCCTCAAATTGTTAACCTTGGGAAATGGCATGCGTAGATGATTCACTCAAATAATCCCACAGACACCCAGGACCACAGGGCAAACAGACTGATGCTGGCATGCAAGTTAATTCTCTACCTGGCTGCCCTCCTACCAGGTCCTTTTTCCTGGTCCTCCTAACATCCAATTTATCTCCATTGATTTAAGTTGCTTCATTCTGAGCTGTAGCTAGAGATGGCTACTTCATTGCTTGTCATTTTCATTTGGTTTCAACAGAATCCACTCAAAATGGGTCATGGAATTAAATAACTTAAAATCCAGCTATGGGTTAATCAAACTTCTGCTTCTGAAAAAAAAATAGATCCTATTTTTAAAAAATTAATAAGAAGAAAAGAAGGAACAAAAAAAACCCTTGGAAATGAAGTCAGAACTTCATTTCCCTGGATTATACTTTGTAGCACATTGACTTATTAAATATTAAACATTTCTGATAAAACATCAATATTCTTTGTTTTACATCAAAATTCTCCTGCCTGTAAAATGTCACCGCCACATCTTCCCTCTCTCTCTCTCTTTACATTGTGATATTGACAAAATGAAAATGGGATCACTATATTTTTGGCCCTCTGCAGGGTGACTGGTACCAAAATTATGCAGCCCCATCTAAAACATGTTTTCTCTGAGCACTGCCATCCCATTTGGCAGGTCCCCTCCAGCAACCGAGGAGCATGGGGAACAGATGGAGGCGCACAGAGCAAAGCAGGGATGACAAAGACATTTCAGTGACAAGCAGTGGGAGAAGGACACTAAGAGTTAAACTCCAGATGGATGTAGGGCTGGGGCTTAGAAGAGGACAATAATCAGTGGAGGAATGGGACGATGGGAGCAGGATATAGGAGGAGAATCAAATGCAAGCGTCACAAAAGGTCGTGGTCACTAAGGATGGGCCCTCAATTTGACAACTTTCAAAAATAGATTTTTATCTTAATATGCAGACTGCTCCATGTATGAGCTCTTTAAAGATTTCTCTTTACTACTTTTAAATATTTATGTGCCTTTATTTAATGTGTATATATGTGTGCCTGAGTGTTTGTGTGTGTACCCTGTTTAGACATGATCCCATGACAGCCAGAAGAGGATGTCAGATCCTCTGAAAATTGAGTTACAGGCAGTTGTGAGCTGCCATGTGGGTGCTGGGAATGAACCTGGGTTCTCTGTAAACATAGTAAGCACTCTTAACCACCAAGCTATCTCTCTAGTCCCCACCTTTTTAAAAATTATGTGTAGGTGTGTGTCTCTGCTTGTGGGTATATGCACATGAGTGCAAATGCCTTAGGAGGCCAGAGGTGTCAGACCCCTGGAACTGGAATTACAGATGGTTGTGAGGCCTGACGTGGATACTCAGAACTGAACTTGGTTCCTCTGTAAAAGAAGCAAGTGCACTTAACACGGAGCCATCTTTCCAGCCCATGCATGGATTTTTGGAAGATGAGATCTTGACCTGGGAAGTTCTATCCTAACAGGAAGACCACTGAGCATCAAAGAGTCCAAAAGTCTTCTGAGGTACTCTGCAAAACTTGGTGTGTGTGTGTGTGTGTGTGTGTGTGTAGAGTGCAGAGCTTCCAATTATCAAAGAATCCATGATCTCAAGTAAATTAAGAATCCCCACTCTAGAAGCAAATTNACTATCTGTCTACCTCCCTCGGACTGGATCAGGAAGAACACAGTGACTTTCAGAAATGATTTTCCCTGCAGTTGTCCTGACCAATCATGAGACTCGTGTGAAATCACAGGATAGTGATTGTATGGAAGGCAGTCATGGTGACATTTACCAAGATGAAAACTTGGCCTTAACCACCCACAGTAAACACAACATGCAAATAGATACTTTGAGGAGTATTTTAATTAAAACAAATATATTCTACAGGGTTGGGTCAAAGTGTTGTCAAGTCCAGGAAAAGCTGCCCGAAACTTCTTTCTCTGGTAGCTACCCAAAGACATTGGGATAAGACCAGACTACACAGCTCTCCTAAGTTTGGGGATGCTTGTGATTGACTGCCGTTTCAACACTCCCTAGAAGTCCAGCTACATACCTCATAACAAACAGTATTTCTGTCCATGATGAATCACCTGCACCAAATGATACCATTACATTATATTGCCCAGAAACAAAGAAGACATCTTAGTTTGTGTAAGTGACTCCAGGATGTTGGCCCAAGAATAAAACTTACCAATAATGCCTTTCTCACAGTAGATCCTCATCATTAAGTGACATGTGACTATATTTATATCTGTCCAGAAGAAACAGAAGACATGATGCTAGTTAGCTTGTATTCTCTATACTGCTTCCCTGTCTTCTCTGACCATACCCTGAATTACCCTCAGTAGATCTGGCCCCAAACAAGTGTTTGTTGTCAGCACTTAACTCCTATCCACAAACACACATGTTTACACACCAAGAGGTGGCATGCCTAGCCAAGGGTTTTGAAAACCAGATGTGGATAATAAAAATGGTACCTTTCTAGTTTTCTGTTTCATCTTGAGCTCTGAGACATTGTGGTGCAATCTCATTTCTTCGTTTTGTGCTAGTCGACACCCTGAAGCTCTCTCNGAGAACCCATTTAGTATTATTTGACAGCATCCTTCTCCAAGAAACCCCCTAGAACAGTAGAGTAGATATATGTCAGCCATACAGACCCATCAGCTCTTTTGCGTGCCAAACTAAACTAGCTTTCAGCACTGCTGGAGCCCTCTCCGAAGCGTGTGCACATATTAAATGCCTAGACCTTTCAAATGTTTGAACAGGAGATTAAGGCTTGGATTTCACACTCTCGCCAATTTGAAATATTCATGTGAAAAGAGACCGGGAATGAGATGGCCGAGAGTTCTCATCAGGAAATATTTGATGACATCAGAAAACCTCTGCTAACCTGCAAGTACTTCCTACCAGGGTGTACCAGAGAAGAACGAAGCTCCTCCTCTGCAGAAATACAGAGGGGAACCAGACAGCTTCTGGCTAGAGAAACAAATCTAAATTGCACATGAAAACATTGTTGTTTGGGCTCCTGAAATCATTCAACTCTGGCATTTTTCAAACTTAAATTTTCTTTGGCCAGAAACCCCACTCAACTAAACTATAGGTAGAAATGACTGGAATNAAATCCAAAGGACAGGATAACTCTAACAGTGCGTTATCAAATCACCTCAGCAAAAGCCCTCCTTCCTGTGTGCTTTTACTGAACTATGATGATGTNCCTTTCTACTGCTACTTCTCTGTGTCACACTGTTGCTTTGTGNAGAGAATCTAATAGCAGCTAAGAGACAGTATCTCTCTTTTTTAATGAGTTTTATATGTGTATGAGTGTTTGCCTGCGTGTGTGTATATGCACCACACACATGCTTGGTACCCATGGAGGTCAGAAAAGGGCATTATATCCCCCGGAAGAGGAGTTACAGAGGTTCATGAACCATCATGTGAGTGCTGGGGACTGAATGTGGGTCCTCTGAAGAGACAAGTGCTCTTAACTGCTGAGCCATCTCTCCAGTCATGACGGTATCTCTTTTAAAGATTTGAGAATTTCCACACANTCATCATTTCTCTATTTTATGTAACCAATCATCAGACTCCATTGAAATTTCCCTTTTTGTTTCAAGGTGTTGAAACATTTGTTTCAAATGAATTTGAATTTTTTCTTCATTTATTTTTACTATCCATGAGGTTTATTCACTTATTTGTTCANAAAGCTTCATAACTGGCCTAAGAAATTATTCATATAATATTTGTGTCAATACATACATTTTTATTCTCAAGCAGGATCCAAAACCACTTTCTCACATTTTCTTCTGGAACCTTCTATAGTTTCTTCCTTTTGATTTCTCAGTACCTGGTCCTATTTACCAATCTTGAAGGGGAAATTACNTTATTTTTCTCTTTAAGGATTCAAATGGAAATAGTTCCCTGATTCAAAATCAACTCACAGGTGCGATATAAAAACTATAAATGCCATATTTAATGTCAAGAGCCAAGCTATCCAAAGAATCATGANGGGAGTCCTCCAACATTGTGAGGAGTGGGAAAAGTGCCTAGGTTTTGTGCTGCCTAAGTGACCTCGTTCTTTCTGGGCTGTGCAGCAGGGTCGCTTCTCATAGCATGCAAAAACGCTTGTGTTACAGAGATGGCCACCTTTAATGAGCCANTGCTTTCACAAGCCACAGCTGTAAGGGGACAACAACCCAGTGGAAGGGTGGAAAGCCCACTGTTCCCCACGCAGAAACAAAGAAATGAGTTGGTAAGCATGAAGGAAGGAAATGGGGTGGGCATGAACTAGAGAAAAAGGAGAAGAGACCGGTCAGCAAGAAGACAGATGTTAGCAGAGAAAGGGGGTCCAAAACCTCTGTTAATTAACCAGGGACTTCCCAAAATACAGACACATGATAACNTCACTGAGCTATCCGTAATCACTGTAGATTTTGTAAAAGAAAAAAAAAAGTTACTCCAGCATTTTTTTTTTTATTTTATGAGTGGTATGGAGGAAAATGAAGTCAAATGAAGACTTTGATAGGGATGGCACTGTGAACTGCAGAGAGCAGAGCTAAAGCCAAGCAGGAGCTGGGGAGATAGCTCAGCTGGTAAAGTGCTTACTTTACAAGCATGAGGACCTGAGTCCAGATGTCAGAGCCTGATGGAGGAAGCAGTGCATGTCTGCAGACGAGGCATTCTGGAGACAGGGAGACAGGACTATCTCTGCCTGTGGCTGGCCAGCTAAGCTAGCCTAATGGCTGAACTCCAAGTTCAGTAAGAGAATTGGTCTCAAAAAATATGGTGGAGAGGAACTGAGGACTCCTGATGTTGACCATACATTCACGTGCAGACACACACAGTACACACACCAAGGCTAGGTAGAGTGTGGCTAATGTAAGTATCAGAAATTGAGTGCAGCCTAATTGATGAACTCCAGGATCAATGAGAGACAGTCTCAAAGAAGGTAGATGGTGTTCCTGAGGATGAAACCCAAGGTTATCCTTCAGCCTGTGCACACACATACACACACATACACACACACACACACACACACACACACACACACAGAGAGAGAGAGAGAGAGAGAGAGAGAGAGAGAGAATAAATAAGTAAATAGGATGAGCTGACAGTCAGTTGACTTCTCTGTGGCCGGTGCTGTGCCTTTGACCTTCCCTCTTAGGCTTATCTAAATCAACAGCTCCTTCACTCCAACCAAAGCACCTCTACCTGCCACCCCCCTCCCTGACCTAAAGTATAGGTCAGGTCAGCTGTGTCCTTGCCTCCCGTCACACACTTGAATGTCTCCTCCCAGAGTTGTGAGGTGTTCCATTTCTTATTTGGCACCATGGAAAAGTAGAAATGCCTGGTTTGCATTGACTTTGGCCATGGCAGTCTTGGATGAGGACGTACCTGAACTGAGAAAAGTCCCTGGTCACCAAGAGCAGTGTGGCTTTTAACTAGGGGCAATCAGGTTGACCTCAAGTCCAGAATTCACAGTACAAAACCAAAGCACGTATGAGCAGCATGATCCCTGAACCAGCTGTGTACCCCAGACCTCCACCCACTGCTGACAGAGCACTGCAAAATCCACTATTTCTTTTTGATCAATCTCTCAACAGAATTGGGCCCCAGCTTACAGCTGAAAATGAGAAATAAATTTATTATGGTTTCTGTCCCATGTATTCCCTCGTACTTCTTGCTTATAATAATATGGAGATAAAGATTCATTGTGTGTGTAAAATTGGCTTTCCGACAAATTCCATTGCTCTTAAAATAAAAATAAGATTCCCAGGGTAAGAAAAAAAAAGTAATATATGTGCGAAAGAAAACAACCAAAATGGAAGGAAGTAATAGAGAAAGAAAACAACCACCACCCCTGAAGCTTCGCGGTCCCGACCTTGGTACTGTTTTCCCTGTGAACTCAGAGTTAGACGGGTTGGAATTGCACTGTGGCTCCTCTCTGGATAAAGCCAGAGAGGAGAGACAAGGTGTTGGCCCAGGCCCCTGGCCTATCAGCATTATTGGAATGGCGGCAGGTCAGGAGTAGGAAATACAAGGGCTGGTGTGGGAAAGGACCTTTAGACCTCTCCGCTGAGCTAGCCAGAGAGGACGAAATCCTGGAAGCTCGTTAGAAGAGCCAGGATGCTCTGCTCTCTGGTCAGGACATTGAGAGCCTTGGGCGGCAGGCTTGGGTGCACACCATGCTTAACCAGGGTATGGTAGACTGTATTGACCTTTTAGAGACCAGGAACCGGAAGTGAGCAACAAGGAAACAGACAGAGAGAAAACATAACCAATGGGCACTCTGCAGAGCCGGGCCCTTTCCTAAACAACACCTCTGGAGCACCGTCTGGAGCACTTGATATATGCATCTGTCAGCTGAGTCTAAAAAAGAATTTCTGGAGCTTGAGAGATGGCTCAGTGGTTAAGAGCACTGGCTGCTCTTCCAGACAATCCAGGTTCAATTCGGAGCTCCCACGTGGCAGCTCACAACCATCTGTNACACCAGAACCAAGGGATTTGACACTCTGTTCTGCCCTCCATGGACACCAGACATGCACATGGTGCACAGTCATACATACACCAAAACATCCATACACATAAAATAATAAAAATAAATTTTAAAAACTTGTATTTGAAAAGGGGCTCTAAAGAGCCTTCATTAGGCTTCTCCACTTATGTTGGGCATAAGGAAGAGACAATTTAAATAGAAACTGTGATTTTTTTTTTTACTGACTTATGTTAGTGTACAAAGGTGGGCATGTTTGTAGGTGGACCTTGTGGGGTGTGCACACATGTGCAAGCAAGAGGACAACATTAGGTGTCAGTTCTTAGGCACTGTCCACTTTAATATATATATATATGATATATATATGTATATATATATATATATATATAGGTATATATATGGTATATATGGTATCTCCTTGTCCTGGATCTGGCCACATAGGCAAGGCTGGCCATCCACTGAGTCCCAAGGACTTGCCTGATTTGGCTTCCCCANACACATCAATATGCCTAATTTGGGGTTTTGTTTTATGTGTGGGAGTTCTGGGGACGGAACTCCAGACTTCATATTTACACAGCCATCACTTTACTGAGTGCCATCTCCCCAGCCCTGAAGGTTTTCATTTCTTTGGATCTCTTTGAATCTACTTTCAGCTGCAAAAATCAAGCAATACAGTAATGATTTAACTATGCATCCAGGATTGCCGAAGGAAGAAAAGGTGATGGGCGTTTGTCATTTGGAGGGATCAAATGAAGACTCTCCTGATCTTTTCTTGTACCAAAGGGCATCAAGGAAAAGGTCAGAGAGAGGAGCCATTAACGCTTGAGGTGGCGCTTCATGCCCTGGCCCTCTTCTCCCCTCCATGTGTCTGCTGGAATAGATGAAGCATAGTTCTGGAGAGTAAGTGATGTTTTTACATAAGGGGTCCTCAGACCAGGAAGGACAGTCACCCCAACATTGCTTGCAAACTCTGACTGCATTTGCACTTTTATGAACTCTCAANGATATCAGGGATCTCAGGAGATATGACAGGCAGGTCTGCCTGAGACAAAGGGCTACGCAGTGTATGATTCCATTTACAGAAAATGCCTAAAGGAGGCAAATCCAGAGACACAGGAAACAGAATAACAATTGCTTGAAGCTTAGAGGATGAAGCTGTGCTTTGAGGTGCCTGAGTGCCAGTGGCTGGGAGTTTTCTTATGCTGGATGTTGAGCATGCCATGACACTTACACCCCTCTGTGACTGTACCAAAAGCCACTGATGTGTGTACTTAAAATGGGTAAATCATATTGTACATGAATTACATCTCAAGAAAGCTGTTGTTATTACTTGACCTATCAGAAATGTACNGGTCAGCTGCTCTAGAGAAAAGCAAGATCCGGGGAATCATCAGACCTGACCCAGCAGATAGACTGGCAAGGACAATAACTACAGGGGCCTTCTTCCTTATCAAGGCAAATCCCACAGGGAAGGCAACGTCTTTGAGCCTGTAACGACTTGGGTTGAAACTCNCCATCTTACCTGGACCAAAGATCATTAGGCTGTGCTGACCAGAAACATTCATTAGCTTCTGTGGTACCTGTGCTTCTAGATATCAAAGCCATCCTCAGCTAAAGCCAATGACAGGAGCTGTAAGGTTCACACAGTGGTTAACTCTTAAAAGAAATCTATTTAGCATGCTCTCTGCTAGACAGTGCCTGCCCCTCCCCAGGCAGAAATCACACAGTATTATCATAGTGTGTTTTCGGTTTTATTAAGGCTGGGGTAATTGTTAAAAGTTACACTGTATCTGTCATAACCATATGTTTTTCCCATATGGATGAAATTGCTTTGGAGTTTGCCTCTGGAATAAATTTAAGCACCAGTAAATTGATGGCTATTTTAAAATAAATAAATACATGTAAGTATTTTTTTAACTAAGCATGAAAATATCAAAATTCAGAAGATGATCCTTTACAGGTAGCCTCAAGGAAAAAAATTTCTATGCAAACATCACTATGAAATGGCAAGCTCAAGATTCCCTTTCTTGCCTGATGAAAAGGCATCAGAGAATGTCCAAGTTTGGTGGCATCTCAGTTCTGGGAAGGCCGGCTCGGGAGGATCATGTGTTCTAAATCAGCCTGGGTTGGCTACAAGGTGAGGTCTAGGCCAACCTAAGCTCTACAGTAAGACCCTGTCTCTAAATGACACAAAACAAATTGCATAAAGAAGAAAAGAAGAAAGGTATTGGAGTAGGGAACAGACACAAAACCTTTCAAAGGTAGTGATGTTGTATAAGTACCGAT
>LZPO01044427.1:490819-501143 GCA_001675575.1 Neotoma lepida | reverse complement strand
ACACACACACACACACACACACACAGACTTTCTGATTTTTTAACCTTCTTCTTTGCCATTCTCCTGCTTCCTCCAACACTCATTATGGGGGAAATTACCTCCAACAGGAGGCTACTGCTTTCCTTCCATCCAATTTGCATAATTGCTGTTTTGTTGCTTTTGCCTTTTTAAGTGGATCTGCTGCTCCCCAGAGGGAAATGCGGATGGTGAAATGATNGCTGGAGCTCCACTCCAGGTTATGAGTACAAGGGTGAGCCTACGGGGCATTCTGGGTCACTCTGGATCACCAGGATGCAAGTGATTGCCAAAGATTACGACTAAGGTTTTCAGTGATGGCCAACAACCCCNGGTCAAATACACAGGCCAAGGACTGGGGAGATGGCTCAGGCAGTAAAGTGTTAGTCTCTCAAGCATGAGGACCTGAGTCTGAGTCCCAGAACCCACACAAAAATCGGGCATGGTGATGCACACAGCACGGGGAAGGCAGAGGCAGCAAGATCCTTGGGGCTCACTGATCATCCAGCCTAGGTGGTGAGTTCCAGGCAACTAAAAGAACCTGTCTCAGAAAATAGATGGGTGGCTCCAGGCATGTGACAGTGGGTGGTCAGTTATATCCTGCACATACACGCCACATTCATGCACACACACACACACACACACACACACACACACACACACACACACATGCACCATAGGCTACTAAGAACTACCTAAAGTGCTGGCTTTGAATGAGTGCCTTGTGAGTTTTCTGTAATGTATTGCACCAAATCTGGCACAGCTCTGGGTGCATCTGGAAGAATGTTACCAGAAGGACTAACTAAAGGGGAAGACCTATCCCGAATGTGGGCAACCTTATCTCATAGGCTGAGAGCNTGAGTGTNCTAAAAGGGGACTGTGGAAGAAAGCCAGCATGTCCAGACATTCTGTCTCTGCTTCCTGGCAGCCCTAAAGTAAGCCACTTGGCTCTGCACAGACTTTTGTGGTGACAGCCTAGAACCTCTGAGAGAGTAAGCCAAAATCATTTCCTCCTCCTTGTCCTGTTGAGGTATTTTGTCTCAGCAGCTCTAAGTCTGACTAATATACATATAAAAAACAAACAAACAAACAAAAAACAACAAAAAACAAGAAGCTACCTCTTTTGGCAGAAAAAAAGAACTGTAAATGAAAGCAACTTCGGAAAAATGTAACATTTTGAGGCCTCTTCTTGGTGTCATTCCCACATGAGAGTAAGAGAAAGAGAAACATCCCTGTACATCTTCAGTGTGGATATATCACACATTCAGAATAGTCTAAACCACACATGTGTATTTGAAAGAAAATCATATAACATACACTGTGTACCTCCAGGCAGGTTCAGAAGATGAATTTGACTGAAATTTTCTCCTTAGGAAGTCCTGCCTCCCACCCAGCAGTTTCCTGACGTGACTCTCCTTATGATCCCATCCTGCTTGCAACCTTCCAAGTGATATCTACCCTCTCATTTATGAACTAGGCCTACCTGTGTNTCTATCTGCCTGTATGTTATCTATTCCCTTGCTTTATTCCTACACCAACAAGACACTTCATTTTGCCTGTTTCATGCTAATGGGCTTGTGATTCTTCAGTGTTTTTTCAACATAAGCTCACCCAGAACAGGGGAGATGACACAGTAGTAAGGTGGCCACCAAACAAACGTAAACATCTGAGTTCAGATATGCAGAACCAACACAGAAAACCCAGTATGGAGACAGAGCAATGCCTAAAACTCATTGGCCAGCTAGTCTATCCAGGTCAATGAGCTGCAAGTTGGATGAGAAATCTTGTCTCAAAAAATAAAGGTAGAAAGTCATCAAGAAAGGATAGCTAGCAACAACCTCAGTCTTACACACTCACAGATCTACATACCCANGTACACAAGTATACATGTCACACAATACACAATACCACACATATACACACCAACATGAAGTCACTCATGTAGCATAACACACTCATTTTTTTTACTGTGTTATGACTCTACCAGTTTCATTGGTCTATTTCCACTCTTGAAGAATGTNTTGAGTATTTCTAGTATATGGCTATTATAAACAATGCTACTGAGGACATTCTTGTTGGTGTCTCACATTCAAGGCTTCCTTTTGCTTATGTAGGCCAAGAATGGAGACACTGTGTCCTAGTACATAAGCAGGTTACGCTTTACCAAGTAAACCCAACTCTTCCAATGACTGTCTAATTGACATTCTCTTTAGCAAATTTCCCAACATGTTCATCTTTGCCAACGTGTAAAAACATGGCTTGATACTCGGTATATAAACTTACAATTTTCTGGTTTTAATTTTTATGTGAGAAAAGTCAAAAATTTTATATGTATTTCCTAGCTGATTGGTTTTGTTCTTTTGTGGGGGGCTCTAGATTTCCCATCTATTATGTGTTTGGACACTACTCTTTGGNCAGTTGTGTGTATTGCAAATATCCCTCTCTGGACGGACATTTTCCTTGACATTGTCCTTTTCTTTTCGGTGACAGGGACTGAATACAAGGTCTTGCACATACAAGGCAAGCACTGTACACTGAGTTATAGCCCTGCTCTGTTCGCTTTCCTTGTGGTATCCTATAATAAATACAAGTTAGATGCCGGGCGGTGGTGGCGCACACCTTTAATCCCAGCACTCGGGAGGCAGAGGCAGGCGGATCTCTGTGAGTTCCAGGCCAGCCTGGGCTACCGAGTGAGTTCCAGGAAAGGCGCAAAACTGCACAGAGAAACCCTGTCTTGAAAAAACAAACAAAAAATAAATAAATAAATAGATAAATAAATACAAGTTAGTAGTTTTAATGTCTTGCTAGTCTATTTATCCTTTATGCTAGGATTTGTACCTTATTTGAGAGATTTCCCTCCATCTGAGGTCATGAAGAGACTCGCCTCAGCTATCTACTAAACAGTTCACCNCTTTGCCAGTTACATCTCTCTGTTTTGACTCCACTTAGAACTGGTCATCTCAAATGCCAGGAACTGAGTAANCAATCGCATTTCTTCTTTTGTACAGACAAACAACTGTCACTATTTATTAAAAGCTCTTTCCCTTCCTCACTGATGAACCAATCAGAAAGACAGACATACCGACTGCTTGTATTTCTCAGTTTTCTATTGTGTTCTGTAAGTCCATGAGTTAATAACTACCTGATGGCTACGCCAACTCGAGGTGTAGATGGGCCAATAATGCATCCTGCCATCCAGCAAGATATTTCCCGATATATTTCCTTTAAAAACCCTTCAAACAACTCCACTCTTCACATTTTTGCAATTTTGAAAACAATTCTTGTTTTCCAGTTGAGATCATCGTCAGGACCACACAGGAGCTTCANGTCATTTCAGGCATCAAAGAATTTTGCTGAGCCTTGTTCCTGGGTTCTTCATATTTTTATATTCTTGGAAATTGTCTGGGTTTTTTTTGTTTTCTGTTTGTTGCTAATTTAAAGATATACAGTCCATTTTTCCATATTGATTTTGTTTCTGGAAACTCCATTAAATTTTACACATTTTAATAATTTGTCCAATGATTCTTTTTCATCGTCTAAATCTGCAATCAGATCATCTGTGAAAAATGACACTTTTATCTATTCCTTTACAATTCTGAGTTTCTTTTCTTGCTTTTTCCTACAATGCTACATTAAAACACCCAGTACTAGGNAATGGAGTTAAAGGAGGTGATGTCNTAAAAATAACTTTTTCCCATTATTTGTCTGTAAGAATGATGTTTATCTTACATGTTTTTACATATTAATGCAATCACTCACAAAGAATGTTCTTTCTAACCTACATTCCTGACAATTTTAAATGACTATAATGACCTTTGTCAAAAAAATGTTTGTGAACCTATAAAATATGATCATATCATTTTTCTTTTTTAAATAATTACATATAAGCCCAATATGACCATGGCTATAGTCTCGACTACTAGGAGGCTGGAGGATGACAAGTTGGAGACCTACTACCCAGGAACTTAAAAAGACCCTACCCTCAAAACAAAAGAAAAAGAGCTGTGGCAGTAGCTCATGGAGGGAGCACTCACCTGGCATACACAGGAATACAGGGTCAATCTCAGTATGCCAATAGGAATAATGCAATAATCAGTAAATTATATATTAATTGATTTTCTAATTAAGCCAACATGTGTTCTAAGAACAAGCCCAAGTCATTCAATAATATTCATTGTATGAAATGCAACATCTGAGCTGAGGATGTAGCTTAGGAGGTAGGATGCTAGGATGCTCGCTTAGCACTCACAGGTCCCGGGTTCATCCCCATCGCTTCATAAACAGTGTTTGGTGACAAAGGTCTGTAAACACAGCACCTGGGAGGCTTAGACAGAGGAATCAAAAGCTCAGGGTCATCCTTNGCTACATAAGTTTGAGGCCAGCCTCGGATGCATGAGACCCTGTCTCCAAAAGCAATTATAAACCAAACAGTCAATCAATAAGTAGTTCTATTTGTGTTAGTCACCTTTCCATCACTGTGACAAAATCCCTGAGAATGTCACCAAAGGAAGAAAGAGTCATCTTGGCTCATAATGTTAGTCCGTGGCTGGTTGGTTCCACTATTCTTAGATCTGTGGCAAAGCTCAAACATCATGACAGAAAGGCCTGGTGAAGAACTGCTGTTGCCTCATGGTGGCCACAAATAGAGTAGAGGGGCTACAAGGCATAGTTTCAATGACAGACAAATCTTTCTCCTGTGGCCTTCACATAACACATCAGGTCATGAAAGTTGGGTTTACTAACCTTTTGTTCTTGGTTTTGCATCTGTGTTTCAGAGAAAGATAGGCTTTAATTGTTTTTGTTTTTGTTTTTGTTTTTGTTTTTGGTCCTATGAGATCTTGGTATCTCATGCCAGCTTGATAAAATAAGTTACAATACTTCAAACACTTTGGGGTTGGAATGAGGTAACTGCTAGGAGGCAGGAGACCATGGTGCTTTGCCTAATTCAAGCCCACTTCCTGTTCTGCTCTTCTTTTTCCTGTGAGAATTACTCAAGGTCCAGACAAAGGACAGAAATGATACCAGTGAATAGAAAAGAAGAGAAAAAATACAGATTTGTTAACGGCATGAAGAATTGTCAACTAGCTAACTGAAAGAGAAAAATAATTCTGATCTAACAAGCAAATGTTTTCTACTCTGGAATTGGGAGAATAAGGCAAAAAGGTCAGGATCGTGAGAGTAAGGAGTCTGAGGGAAAGGCTAACTTTGGGGCTTTAAAAAGAGAGGCATAGATGGCCAGCCCCAGTGTACTGAGTGAGACACAGGGAAGCTGTTCTGAAGACACCTGGGTGATGCAAAGTGGATTTATTGCCACTGCAGAAAGAAGTGCCCCTGGGCAGTTACAGCACAGTGCTGAAATGATAGTGACAGGGACAGAAAAGTTGCAGGAGTCTCACCCGAAGCAGAGCATCAANAGGACATCACTTCCTCCTCTCTACCCCTTCCATATTCTTCTTGGGGGTCCCTAGTNGCAGAATATACAGAGAAGCCTGCTGGCAAAGCAAAAATGGGCCTTGCAGAGAGCTCCTGCCCTAGAATCACGAAACAGGATATGCAAGGTTGGGTTTACAGCCAAAAGATAATCGCTTCATAAATGGCACACTACTAAATATATTGATGCTTGCCAGAATAGACAAGCGAGTGATGGAGAAGCCAAGTCCATCACTGAGAATCACACAGCACAGCTAAGCATCTCGATGATGCGTCTGTTTCCGGAGCCCAATGCTGAGGCCTTCACTATTGCTCCTCTCCCATTGCAATGTTAGAACATTGCCAAGTGGGAACAAATGCCCCACATCCTATGTGTGAGACATTCACCTTTTCCCATCCAGGATGAAGTATCTCTCATTCCTTTACATTTAGGCTTGAATATCATCCGGTCTGATGGAAGCTTTAGTTAGTGGAAGACTAACAGCATGATGCATNTAGAGGCTCAGAGAGTACTTCACCTTCTTAACACTAGGAACCAAAGCCACCCAATGCAAACATGTGCACTGGCCTCATGGGAAAGGACAGATCCCACAGGAAGAGGCCCCATTATTCTCAGCGTTTTGAGTCATTCCACATGAGATCATAAACATCCAAAGTCACCCCAGCCCACCTAGACTCAATCAAGCCAGCACCAACATCATTCCTCGTAAGTGTAATGATTTGTTACACACTGTAATCTATTACCATACATAGCCAAGAAGTGTCAGAGTTCACCACTNAGTGGATGGGAATGAAGCCACATCATTGTCAATNAAACCGAATTCCTGTTCTTACTCCACAGACTGACAGCATCCTGTGCTTCCTTTTCAAAGCTTCCCACCCACCTACCCATCCCCTACAAANTATCTCAGAGCATTGGAAAGGAGAGCCTGGTATGATATCCTCACCATGGATCACTCGTCCCAATTTGCTTTGGCTTGAAGAGTAGCAAAGCCATGTGAGTGAGTATTGCCATGGTCATTGCTCTTGGAGTCCACTGGGAGAGAGCTAACACTTGGGTCAAGCACACTTTCTCCAGACATTCCAAGAGTTGCCATCTCTGAGTGCTCCCGGAACTATGGGTTCTGGTTAAAAATTGGCCAAACCTTCCTCTCCCTAATTCTATGCTCTAGCTTTCCAATGGGCGCTCATAAGTTCAGATTCCCCAGATCACAGAATAGCAAACTTCACGTTCCACTTCCATTTGTAAATCTAAAACAAAAGTGGCACACGTTTGAGTGAGTCAGAAACAGTTTTCTAGAACACCGTTATTTTATCCCACCCACAAATTGAAATAGAATAGTGATATTGTCTCTTCTCAAATTTTTTAAGTGTCACTTCCTGGGACAGATCACTGACTCTGTGTCACGCAGTATGGATGTATGAGTCAAGGTAAAACAAGAAAACAGGATCACTCTGGTAATCTCACACAGAATTTAACACAGGCAATTGGTTTCTTTGATATTGAAAAGACAGAGAAAACTAAAATGTTGGTGGGCAACTGTTACCCATAAGGCTTGAGGTGGTTGCAGGAGAGCCCAGAGCTGAAGATGCGATGCTGAGATGATGAGAAAGTTATGAGTGGAGTTGGGACTGGTAGGGATTACATAAGGCCAGCACTAGGACCCAGGAAGGGGCTCCAAATGGCATGTTCTGCTTCTGTATTTTTAAGAAGTAGGTTGCTCAGTCCATAAATTGCTCCTCATGTAAGCATGAAGACCTGAGTTTGATTCCCAGCACTCAATTAAAAGGCCACTGTGGTGTTGAACACTTGTAACACAGCACTGGGGAGCCAGAAATAGAAGATCCCAGGAGGCTCACTGACCAGTTAGCCTAGTCTAGTCAGTGAGTTCCAGGTCTCTTTGAGAGATGCTGTCTCAAAAAACAAAGTGAATGGTTCCTAAGGCACAACATGAAGGCTGATCTTTGGCCTCCATATATATGTGCACACAAGCACACTTGCACCTGCATACACACACCCTAATACTTTCTTGTGCACTTGCGTGCACACACACACACACACACACACACACACATACACACACACACATGCATGTTCTAGTCCATAGATGTGTATGGGCTACTGGGAGAAATGATGATGAAGAATGGAAGTGAGAAGCAATCTGCTTCTCCCCACAGTCAGTTCTGGTCTCTGAGGAAGGTCACAAATTATTATAACTAGAAGGCAGTGAACAAAAATTTGAGGCAAGTCACTTCAAAGTCCAGGTGTCCCTAGCATACATAATAAGAGAACACAGAAGGTGAGAATGGCATTTTAGAAATGACTCACAGATGACTGGTACAATGGCAATGCAATTGGAGAGGGCAGTAGGTGCAGGCCTGTGAGGACATCACCACAACCAACAATATATCCGTCACCTCAAAAGACTGACCTGTTAGCTATGAACGACTTATACATTCAGCAGGAAGCCACAGAGGTAGAACAGAGAGTCTCAGGGATGCTTTGCTGAGTTTCCTCCATCTTGTCTAATCACTACACAACCACAGACCCAGGACTCGACATTGACCCGATGGGTGTNGACAATGCTCTGTTCTCATGATCAAATATGTGCTGAAATTGTACTGATTTTTCCCAGCATGCAGAGCTCTTCTACTTCTCTTACCTTTTCAAGTACATTTATGAATATTCATTCTTATTGAGAAAAATATGCTGAGGTTTCATAGCAAGTGCATTAAACATTAGTATCAACCTCAGGAGAGCTGGTGTCTTTACTATGTCAACTCTTTGAATCCATGAACATGGTATATCTCTCCATTTATTTAGAGCTTTGCCTTCCTTCATCAATGTTTTAGAGCTTTTCAGCTCTAAGCTCTACATTTTCCATTAGATGTCTACCTAAACATTTTTTTTATAAATTACTAAAGGATGGTTTTTGTTGTCATTTTATGGGTGATTTGTTTGTTTGTTTGTAATAATAGGAATCAAACGCAGAGTTTTATGCAGAAGAGTCAAATACTCTACTGTACTATATCCTCAGCCCTACCAGGTGACTTTTTGAGAAGTTTTAAGTTTACAAGGGGAAAAATGAGTGGAACTACAGAGTTCTGATATATCCTCTGACCTGATCCCTCTGCTGTTTCATTAGACTTGTCACACTAGCACTTTATGAACTATTGCTAGAGTTGTGCTACATTGTTACTGTGAGTGAGCCAATACTAACATGTTAACCAAAATCCACCGTCTACACTAGCATCCACTCTTGATGATGTACCTACAGTAGGTTGGTTTTCAACCAATATATCCACCATTACAGTAATTTCTGTATCCTAAAATCCTACATGTTCCAGCCACTCATCCCATCCTTCCTTCCTCACTCCCTCAACCCTACCACCTGCTTACGTTCTGCTACCTTGTGGCTTTTCATTTCCCAGACTATCACATTGTTGAATTATATACTATTTATCTTTTCAGATCAACTTCTTTCACTTAGAAATGTATGTTCCAAGTTTCCTCTAGTCTTCTTATAGCTTGAAGGCTCCGTTTTTACTGTTGTCATTGATGACATTTTTTTATATGGGTTCCTCTAACCATTCGCTTTCTAATTGAGGTTACATGCAAGTTTAAATAACCAAGCATACACCTGCTATAATCATGCATGTGTGAGTTTCTATATAAATGTAGATTTTTCAACTCACTTGGGTAAATACCATGCTGTGTGATTGCTTGATTGTGTGACAAGATTATATTCAGTTTTGAGAAAAGAAACTGCCAATCTTTCTTCAGACTGTCCTCACCCTTCTGCATTCCCACCAGATANGAATGGGAGGTCCTGGTGTTCTACACTCTTGACTCAGCATTTAATGTTACCCATTTNAGATTNTAGCCATAGATGTGTAGAGGGAGCTCACTGTTGTTTTAACTGGCGATTCCCAAGCAACCTTTCCAAATGACACTGAGCATTTCTGTGTATGAGCTTTGGTGAAGTAGTTCTAGATGCCCATTTTTAATGGGGTCATTTCCCCTGGTATTGTGGTGTCCTAAACATTCTTCATGCATTTGGGTATCAGACCATTTGGGGGCAAATATATTTCCTGTTCATGACTTGTCTTTTCATTCTCTCAGTGCTGTTGTTTGTTAGTGTGGCCTTTGCTTGCATAGGCTGCTACTGCATAGAAATGCAGTTGATGTATTTGATTGTGTCTAGATGCCTCGCATAATTCATTCACTAGTTCTAGGGAGTTTGAACAACTATTTCATCTATAAAGGTGAAAAGTTTTACTTCCTGGTTTCTGAACTATATACCTTCTACCTTTTCTTTTTTTCTTTATTACTCCAAGAATGTATTACCATGATACTGAGCAGCATCAGAACAGGGTGGGGGTTGGGGGAAGCACGAGCATCCTTGCCTTTCTCCCAACCATGGGGAAAACATCCAGTCTTTACACATGAGAACATGAGATAGCTGTCAACCTCTTGTAGCTGTTATCAGAAGATGACCTTCTCTCTTCACAGTTGTATCAGGCTGATTTTTAAATCACANATAGGCATTGAATTTGCTTACATGGCCAGCATATGGATTAATCATAATATAATTTTCTTCTCCAACCTATTATTATCACAGATCAGATTTACTTTAAATTTTCATCCTGTATTCTTAGAANGACTGTGTGTATAAATCTACTTGTCTCCTACTGCATTTGTTTGGTATCTTAAGATTGTATTTTTGTCCAGGAGTGATGCTGAGCTGTAATACTTCCTTCCCCTTTCTCCAGGGAGTACTATCTTTAGGTTGGCTACCAGGGCACCACTGGCTCATAATTGTTGCTTTCCCTTTCTAATTTTTAAATGTTTATGAATAATTGGAGTTAATTCTTCATA
>LZPO01044427.1:467569-483442 GCA_001675575.1 Neotoma lepida | reverse complement strand
ATCACTATCGCTAATTTTTAAGTTTGTACACAAAGTTATAGTAATAAAGCTTGAAATACACACTAGAAAAAAGCATCTTCAGTAAATGCTGCTGGTCAAACTGGATGTTTGCATGTAGAAGGATGCAAATAGATCCACACTTATCACCCTGCACAGAACTCAACTCCAAATAGATCAAAGACCTCAACATAAAATCATATACACTGAACCTGATAGAAGAGAAAGTAGGGAACTCATTGACACAGGAAAAAACTTTCTAAACAGAACACCATTAACACAGGCACTAAGATCAGCAATTAATAAATGGGACCTCATGAAACTAAAAAGCTTCTGCATGCCAGAGGATACTGTCATTTGAGCAAAGCATCAGCCTACAGAATGGGAAAAGATTTTTACCAACTATACATGAAATAGAGTATTGGTTCTCAACCTATAGGTCATGAGCCCTTTGGGAGTCACATAGTCTTTTCACAGGGGTCACCTAAGAACATCAGAAAACATAGATATTTACATTATGACTCATAAAAGTAGAAAAATTAAAGTTATGAAGTAGCAACGAAAATAATTTTATGGTTGGGGGTCACCACAATATGAGTAACTGAATTAAAGGGTCACAGCATTAGGGAGGTTGGAAACCACTGCAATAGAGGACTAATGTCTAAATATATAAAGAACTAGAAAAACTAGATATCAAGAAAACAACCCAATTGAAAATAGGGTACAGATCTAAACAGAAAAGTCTCAAAAGAAGAAACTAAAATGTCTGAGAAATTCATTAAGAAATTTGTTTACATCCTTAGCCATCAAGGAAATGCATATCAAAACTACTTTGTGGTTCCATCTTATACCNATCNGAATGTCTAAGATGAATAAAACAAGTGACAGCTCATGCTGACAAGGATGTGGAGTAAGGAAAAACACTCATCCATTGCTGGTGGGAATGTAAACTTGTACAGCCACTACGGAAATCAGTGTGGCTGTTTCTCAGGAAGATGGGANTCTATCCATCTCAAGATCCAGCTATACCACTCTTGGGCATATACCCAAAGGACGCTTCCTCCTACCACAGAGACATTTGCTCAACCATGGTCATTGCCGCTCTATTCATAATAGTCAAAAATGTAAACAACTTAGATGTCCCTCAACAGAAGAANGGATAAAGAAAATATGGTACATTTACATGATGGAGTATTGCTCAGCCTTTAAAAAGAAGAAATCATGAAATTCTCTGGTAAATGTATGGAGCCAGGAAAAAATCCACTCGAGTGAGGTAACCCAGACAGAGAAGGACAAATATGGTATGTATTCACTTATATGTGGATATTAGCTGTTAAGTCAATGATAACCAAGCTACAACTCATAGAACCAGAGAGGTTAGGTATTGAATAAGGGATTAGGGAGTACAGATAGATCTCCCTGTGAAAGGGAAATAAAATAGATAGTTATGAGTGGATGGTATGCCTGGAATTGGAGTATCAAGTGGGGAGGGGAAAGAAAGAGGAGAACAAGAGGGAATATAGCAAAAATATAGCTAAAATTTAGGGCCATTTGAGAAGTAGTATAGAAACCTAGTATACTGTGGAACAATATTTTTATTCTGTAAATATGTATTACTCTCATTGGTTAATAAAGAGCTGACTGGCCTATAGCCGGACAGGAAGAGATTAGGTAGGGGAGCCACACTAGGGGGACACTGGGAAGTAGAAGGCAGAGTCTGAGGAGTTGCCAGCAGACATAGAGGAAGCTGGAGATGAGCATGCTGTACTGAGAAAAGGTACTGCCATGTGGCAGAGGGTAGATAAGAAATGAAATATGGGTTTATTTAGTTGTAAGAGCTAGTTAGTAACAAGTCTAAGCTATGGGCTGATCATTTATAATTAATTTTCCATTCCAGTTCTTTGGGAACCAGCAGGTGGGAAAGAAAAAAATCTGCCTATACTAATACAGTAGAAGTTTCCTAAAATATATACATATATGAAGGAGGTCTAAATGAAGTCACAAAATAATGGGGGAGACAGAGCATCAACTGGACATCTCTTGTTACCAAATGAAACTTCCATTTCCAGGATTGGGTTACATCCAATTGAGTTGTTGGCCAAAGGGTCCCCATGGGACTCCCCAAACAAACCAGGCTGTTGCCAAGACTATAGTTTGTTCTCCACAAANTGATGGCAGGGCCCCATTNCTGAAGACAACATCTACACAACTCATTGAACATGAAGAAGTCAAGCTAGTTCTACATAGAGCCTTTTTCTCTATGTTCTAGCATCTTTGGTATGGAAGGTACTCAGCATGCTCTCAAGAGAAATGTAAACACCAAGCCAGCCACAAACCCTTTGATCTACAATCTGCCCTGTCTACAAGATATGCTANTGCAATGGTGCCACAAAGCTTATGAGAGTAACCAACCAATATCTGATTTGACTTAAGGCCCATTCTACAAGATGCAACTCATACTCTGCTTGGGTGACCAAGAACCTGAGACTAGATAGCCCAGGAACCTAGGGTAAAACCTAATACTACTATTCTGGGAGGTGGGGTGGGGGTGGGGTTAACAATAAAATTATTCCTAATGACATTCTGCTATACTTGATCAGTGCCTTGTTCAGCCATCATCAGAGAAGCTTCCTCCTGCAGCAGATGGGAACAAATACAGAGACCCACAGCCAGACATCACACAGAGAGTGAGAGACCTTGAACACCCATCCCTAAATGGGAAGTCACCACCAAATACCTCCCCTCAGGGTTCAGGGAACGCTGCAGAAGAGTATGTAGAGAGAGTGTAAGAGCCAGAGGGGTTGGAGGACACCAAGAAAACAAAGCCTTCTGAATCGACAGGATCAACTCACNTATGAGCTCACAGAGACTGAGACAGCATGCACAGAGCCTGCACATGTCTGCACCAGATGGGGTCCTAGAGCTGACAGGAGAAGTAGACACATGCCCCTCTCCCTAACCCAGAAGCAATCTCTAGTTGATAACCACTTAAAAATGAAAATTTAGTTTCCTCCAAGGGAGTCTCACTGGGGAAGCAAACTCTTCTTAAGGGTAGACTGCACGCTCCACAGTAGATGGCCAACCCAACCATCTACTGATGAGTTCATTGAGAAAACAAATTTAACACCGTCTTTAAAGGTTCACTCTCTCACAATGNCATGTCAGGGCTTTTCCTTTTTTTAATTTTATCCTATTATTTACTTATAATAAGATGTCATAAACTTTTTTTTTCATTTTCAGAAAAAAATACTTCCAGATTTTATTTACAGATCTAAAATGTTATAATTTAACATTTCTTCTCTCTTTTTACCCTATATGTCCTTTGCGTATGTATTATGGCTTCCNGTTTTGTGTTTATATAGGATTCCTGAGTGTGTGAACAAGTAGGCCTTTTCTTGGACTCTTTTCCTTCTGTTNATTTTTTNCAATTCTGATGCATTAGTTTTGTTTTATCTTTTTATTTTATTTTATTATTATCCTCAGAAGCCTCTTTGTTCTCTAATATGAGACAAAAAGGTTGTGGATCCAGATGGGAGGGGAGGTGGGAAGAAACTGGGAGGGGTAAAAGGAAGGGAAACTATAATCAGAATATATTATGTGAGAAAAAAATCTATTTTCAATAAAAGAAAAAATGTGTAAACCACACAGAAGGAAAAAAGTATAATAATATGTATATACTAGAAAGCAAACTAAAATTTTACTGTGTTACTGTAAGAATTTTGTTTATTTTAATTGTAGAAAACAAACTCGCAATATATTATGTATTTTTCAGTAATANNCTTTTTAACACTAAATTATAACATTTTAGAGATGTAAACAAGCTCTAGAAGTATTTTTTCTGACAACTGGAAAAAAAGAAAGTTCATGACATTTTTAATNTCTGGTTAATATAAAGATATTCAAGAATGTAAAAATATTGAGGAAAGGGACTATTTGAGCCTTTACCTTAGTGAAAGAAGAATTCTGCCATGCTGCATCTCAGGATGGCTCCACGTCACCAGATAGACAGAGTTGAGATTGAGGGAAGATGGCTAATTACCTGCACTGTATTCTTCTATTCATCTATTATAAAAGGGCCACAGATTTATAGGACACCACTTGTTGGGCTTCTAGNCTATTTCTCTCGCGGTCTCACTGGCAGTCAGAGACCATGAGGTAGGCAGGAATGGTCATTCCCAACTTAGAGCCNAGACTTGGTGAGACTTAGGGTGATGGAAGATCCCCAAGTTTATGCTTGGCCAGCATATTTTAGAAGTGATGTTCTGCTTTGGACACTTCAGGTGTTCTCAGACAGGAGACTCAAAAATATGTATAGATAACCCATTCCAGCAGTAGTATTGAGCACACACTCTATGGTTTTTACAATAGATCATAGAGACGTGTGTGTGTTAGGACTCACCCTGTTAAGAAGTTTGAGATCCAATGAGAAGACAGCCCAGTATTGCAGAAGCAATAACACAAAGCACAAGGGAACATGTGACAAGAAATGTCAACAATGTGCTGTCAGAGACGGTTTCGGATCAGAAGATGACGTCAGAGCTCAAAACAATTATTTACTGAAAATCTGTTNTGAGCACAAACCCTCACAAGAACTGTGCACAATACCAGTGACTACTGCCCATTTCACAGACACAGAACTGAAGGCAAGCAGGCATAAGTTATTTGCTCAAAGACATGTAGCCAACATATGGACTAGAATTCAGACAGGTGTACCTGATGCCAAGGCCAGCAGTCTCATGTGGCCTTTGCAAAGAGAAAAAGAAATCATTATGAAACTGGGGGGCGTGTCTCACAAGATCCAAAGTTTGTAAGGCAACTAGGCTCAGAAAGGGACTAACATGAGAAAGAGGAATGTTGCCAGAGACCCTAATGGTCCCTTCTTCATCATTCCCCTCGGCTTCTCACTGAATTCTTTGCTCTAGGGAACCATACCTCTTGTCCACAGTTCCCACAGTGGGTAGAGATGGGGATGTGGNGGCTACCAAATCTGCATGGTCCACATTGACCTACTTAAAGAATACACATCTGGTTCTGTCTGGGTTCTAGCTCCTAATTTCCAGGAAAGAGTATTTTTAGGTCAGTGGGTATGTGTGTTCCCTCACTCAATCAAAAATTTGTGGGGAGAAGGCAGCTGGTGACATGAAGACTATATTGTCATTCATGGAGGGAGGTCTGTTCTACAGCAAGGTTGGATTCTACACTAAGCAAGGAATGTGTATCTTCCACACAGCATCTCTCAACCTTGTATCATCCAACAGCTGATGAAGTTCTTACTGCCAATGGCTGGAATTTATCTCCTCCTGGTTAGGGTAAGTAGGAATAAGAGGAGAACAAAATTAAGAACAGCAGATTCGGCACTACTGCTCTCTGACTCCAACCTCACCAGTGTTCAAATTCTCCTGCAATTAGAACTATATACANAGAAAGACTTTATTTACATGGATTACACAGGAAGCTAGAAAACAAGAATTATGAGCTTAGCTGTGCTCTGCTTGGACATAGACATGAATGAAGAATAAGTGAACAGATTAAAAGATTAAAACTCATATTGATACTTCCCACTTTTTCTTTCATTAACCAGTATAATCAGGTTAGTATGTACCATGTGGAGGGGTGTGCATGTGTGTGCGTGTGTGTGTGTGTGTGTGTGTGTGTGTGTGTGTGTGTGTGTGTGTGTGTGTGTGTGTGTGTGTGTGTGTCATTTGAGATATAATTTAGGATCAAATTTAAACCTTAAAAGCAATTTCTCCATTGAGAGTCAATTCTTGGGACTGAAGAGATGACTCATACATAGGTCAAGAGTATTTCCTGCTCTTGCAGAGGACTAGACTTGAGTTCCCAGCATCCACATGGCAGTTTAAAACCTCCTGTAATTCTAGTGCCANGGGATCCAATGCCCTCTTCTGGCCTCTACCAGTCCATGCACTGTCTTGTTGCCATTTAACACTGGGCTAGAGGAAGTTCTAGTCCAAGCAGTGAGAAAATAAAATGAATTAAAAGCTATAAGCATAGTCCAGAAAAGCAGTAATAATCTTTTCTTTATGAGCAGGAGATAGCAGTGTGTACAGATAAATTCCAAACAAGATCAGAAATATACTGTGTAAAGTCAGCATAAACTTTGAACTGACAAGATGGCTCAAGAGGTAAGAGAGCTTGCCACGAAACCTGAAGACCTGTGAGTCCCATCCCTGGAGTGTACATGGTGGAAGTACTGACTCTCACAGATTGTCCTCTGACCTCCACAGGTGCAGCCCACACACACACCAATACCAACAACAACAACACTACCACTACCATCACCACACACCACCACCACTACCACCAACACCATAACCACCACCACCATCACCACCACCACCACCCAAATAATAAAATAAATAAATGCAAAAAAAAATTTTAAGATAAACTTTATAGATTCCTTTACAGCAGTAACCATTAGTTTTTACAAGTAATACTTTCAAAGAAACTCCATGACTGCTCTTTTAACATTATGGCTATTCAAAAGCCCTGAGGGGAACCTTATTTCATAACAACTATATTCTGAATGGGCATGTTCCGAGGCTTATTGATCTCATAAGTCATAGGGAGAGTCTCTGTGGATTCAGGACTTCAAACTCTACCAAAAACCTTTAGCTTAGTCCAAAGCAAGAGGCAGCAAAGAGGGACAGTGTGACCCTGGATGCAGCCCCAGTTGAAGCACTCCCCATTAGTGCACAGAGATTAGGACAAGCAAGGAAAGAAATGAAACCAGAGACTTCAGCACCAAATGACACGCCCCTGGTTAAAGGTGCCTCTTGGCTACAGAAATGAGAGCATCTTGGGCTGGAGAGACGGCTCAGCAGTTGAAAGTGCTTGTTGTACAAGCATGAGGACCAACCAGAATTACAATGTCAGCATCAACATAAAAGCAGGACACAGTCCTGTGTCTGCCTGGAAGCCCAATGCTGAGGAGCGGAGACAGCATGAGTTCTAGGGCTCGATGCTGGTCTGTCCAAAAACCATGAGCTCTGAGTTCAGCAAGAGAGCCTGACTCAAGGAAACAAGGTAGAGAGTNACAGGGACATTCATCTCCCCATGCACCTCATCTGCATACATGTCCATACACCATGCACATACACCTCACCCAGAAAAATAAATACAGGCTGATGAGATGGCTTAGTGGGTAAAGGAGCTTTCCACCCAGCCTGATGGTCTCAGGACCCACATGGTAGAGAGAGAGTAATGTCTCCCCAAAACTGTCCTGTAGACTACATGTGTGCACCCAAACACAATCAACACACACTATAGAAAATATAATAATAAATGTTCAAAAAGAAGAAAAATAGATTATAAGTAATTGTTTGAAGTGAATCTTTACTGAAGAGGTAGGCTGACAAGATCTGAAGGACTACCACTGTTTCAGATCAATATGTGAACTCACAAGAAGAGAAGAGTAACACTGTAGAAGGCAAGACAACAGTACATGAAAACCACAGGAACCACAAATGTGGGAAACCACACAAAGGGCGTAAACATTGAGACTTTCATAACAGAAGGAAGAACAGCTATGGATAAAAAGTGTCTAAAATGTACAACAGGGGCCAACTATGCACTAGTACAGTGGTTCTCAACCTTCCTAATGCTGTGACCCTTAAATAACAGTTCCTCATGTTGTGGTGACCCCCAACCATAAAATTATCTTCNTTGCTACTTCATAACTGCAATTTTGCTACTGTTATGAATCATAATGTAAATATCTGTGTTTTCCAATGGTCTTAGGCAACCTGTGAAAGGGTCATTCAACCCCAAAGCTGCGACCTACAGGTTGAGAACCACTGCACTATTAGCTGGAAAAGAAACCCTCTTCCAGTGGCATCCAAGGGAATTAAAGGAGNTACGACTCAATGGGTAGATATCTCATGTTCATGGAGTGGAAGACCTCACCTTATTCAAATGTTAGCAAACCCAATGTGAGCTGTTGAGGTCTCAGACTTCCTGATTTGACAAGTTTTTAGAGAACCATGGTAATTGGATCATTGTGTTGCTGGCTTAAGGACAGGGGCCCAAGAAGATGGGATAGGGTAAAGGGCCAAAAAGATGCTCACATATGTGGTTAGGTGTTTCTGATAAGGTGCCTAGATCACTCAAGAGCAGTCTTCAACAAATGCTGTTATAAAAACTAGGGATCTACATCCAATATAACTCAGCTGGACTCTTACTTTATACCATAGGCAAAAATTAACTCAAAGTGGAACAAAGTTCTAAATGTAAGGCCTAAGAGTGTGAAACCTTTGGAAGAAAATGGAATAGAAAAACCTCAAGATTCTGCATTTAGCAAGGACTTACTGAATGTGATACCAAAAGCACACACTACAGTATCACACCACAGTATCAAGGTATGTGTGTAACACCTGTTGAGGTCAGAGAAGTGGTAGAACTTGGTTCTCTTTTTCCATCATATAAATCCTGGAGATCAAACTCAGGTCATCAGGCTTGGCAGCAAGTACCCTTACCACTGAGCCATCTTGCCAGCCCTTCCATAGCTTCTAGGAATCTGAACTCTGGTCCTCATCCTAGCATATTAAGCACTTTACACACTGATCCAACTCCCCAGCCATACCGCAGTTATGTTGAATGATTACCTGGATGCAGTGGTATCCATGAATCTCAAAAACACATTGTTAGACTAAAATGTGAAGAAATACACAGAAGAATTTGTTCTGGGTAAGCCTGTTTGCATAAAATGTCAAAACAATGCAAACCAAAAATCAGCCACTGCTTGTGGGCATAGTTTATATGTCAATGTGCATACAAAATCAAAGGAATAATTAACAGATGATACTGGCTGGCAACTCCCAAGGAATTAGGCAAGGCATATACATATAAATAAAGCAGGCACATGGGGGTTCAAAGTATTATGTGTATGTAGGTTGTACATATACACTATCTCACATTCTTTTACATGAAAACATATTTCATGATTTAAAGAACTTAACTGCACCTGTAGTCATTTATACTATATTATAGTCCTCTATATGAGGTAGTAGAGAAATACATATTCATGAGGTCTCCCAAAGATTATGGACTTGCTAAGATTTAATGGGTAATAATTTAGGGCATAAGCCCTACCCTCAAGGAGATCATGGTGAGTAACAGACATCTGTAACTCTAGTAAAGCTGCCAATCATATCAGACAAAGAAACAAGCACAATTTCTAGTCTCTGGTAGCAGGTGCACCTGATTGTGCTGTTTCTCTATGAAATGACCCCCACAGGTTTGACCACTTAGTTCCTAACTGGGGCCACCATTTTTGAAAGGCTTTAGATCCTTAGGAGTGGAATCTCACTAAAGAGAGCAGTGACATCATGCTTCACTTCCTGTTCTTTTTGCTGTAAGAGGGAGAGGTGTCCCTGCGTACACTCCCACCACCATACAGCGGCTCTCAACACTCCTTCCTCACCTCAGTGGACTGTATCTCCTTAAACAGTGAGACAAAATCAATGTTTCCTTCCTCAAGCTGCTTTTATCAATGTCAAGAGAAGTAACTTAATGTANGACATTTGCATGATTTCTAAGGGGGTCCCTGGGGGCAGGGCTTCCAGTGGCTTTGAAATGCTGGCAGAGTCACTTGCTGATTTTATGAAGTGCATGCATCCACTTCAGGTGGTAGTTTGGCTACAGCCTTGCAATTCAAAGTGTGGTCCTTGGGCCAAATGCCTCAGCATCACTTGGGAATCTGTTAGGAAAACAGAATCCTGGGCTCCCTCCCAAGATAAGATTCCTCATATAATAAGATCCCCAGGTAGTCCATGCATACCTTAATCTGAAAAGTGCTATTGTGTGGGGTATTTATCCTGTATTTATTTGAGAGTCCTATTCTGAAAAGCATTGTTGTGTGGGATATTATTCCTGTATTTATTTAAGTAGAAAGAGTCATCTAAAAATATTGCCTCAAAAATCCCTGAAATCTCCAATTCCCTGGTGATTGGTTAATTTTTTACTTATAGATGCTATATGTCATATGGTATATAATGCATTTATTATTACACNTACATATTAAGAAAATATATCACATTTGGACCCCTGGATTCAAACTCCTCCCCACCATCCATCTTCCATTGTAGTCTATCTGATTGTGGATTATACCTGCCAATGTNTAAAAAGACCACATTTTCTTAGTCAGCACGGTCATCCCAAATCCCTTAATCACAGTTTGGCTTTCTATAGTTGCAATCATCATGGGCAACTACAGTGTGAGAATATGAAATGGAAAATTCCAGCAATGTTAATCTCGTTAATATATGTTAGTATACATAGTACCTGTGTATATTAAACTTTATCACATTTTCATAAACATATGTGACTATTATATATATTAACTATAATATATAAAATAATAATACAGCTAATATATATATATATATGAAAGAACTTTACATAGGTTTGGTACTATTTGCAGTTTTAAGCTCTACTGGCAGTCTTGGAAGTTGTCCCCAGCTCAAGGGCACAACTATAATTCAAGAAGTTGTTATCTGACAACTTATCCCGAAGAAACACAGACATCTCCGTAGATGGTACCCATTTAATCATTAGTTCACTTGTTCACTATGATACTGACAGACCCTACTCTCTGAGGAAGCTACTATAGACGTATCTTCATCCTCATGGATGGTTACAAAATACAAATGAAAAGACTGTCATCACATTCTTGGTTTATTCAATATGCAGGAAGTGTTTCCGAATTGAAGTGTATGGAACTGCGGGAGCAGAAGTGTCACAGGTTTGTAGGGTGTGCCCAGCATTATCTTANGTGATTACAAGATCCTGGGGCCTCAGTGAGTATTAGATCCAACAGCNTATTCATATCTGTTGCTCAGAGAGGTCAAAAACTGAATCAGGGCTCCAAAGGTGGTAAAATCGCTGAGTCCATTTGTTGAAATTGGTAACATATAAATAATATATGTATATATCAGTAGCTGTGGTAAATGCTTTTTAAATCACTGCATAAGTAACGTTCTAAGAGCATGTCTATTTCTTGTTCTTTTTCCTCAAAAAAAAAAACAATTACATTAACTGTGGGTTAATTATAGTCATACTTGCATCATATGCAATGAATGAAATATAAATTCGGAAGCCAACTCAAAATTTGAAAATTGAAGAAAAAATATCCTTCAAAAAAATCAAGAATGTCCTTTGGGTGTGGTTATAAATGCTTGTAATCTTATCACCTAGGAGACTGANGCAAGAGGATCACTCCAAGTTTGAAGTTAGCCAGGCCTATACAATGAGTTTCAAGCCAGACTGGGCTACACGGTATGACTCTGTCTAATAGAAACCAGAGGATTCTATTAGACAGGAAAGGATTCTATTAGAAAGAAGGATTGTGGGAAGAAAGAGAGAGGTGGGAGAGGAGGGAGGAAAGAAGAAGGGTTCTTTTTGGATCTTTCACATCACAAAATGGAAAAAATGTACTGCAAATTTTAAATTTTGATCTGAAGTCCATTGAGCTACTCAGCATCTGCCCCTAAAACCAGTTTAGAAAAGGCAAGAGAGGCAGGGCTTCCTGGGTCCCAGTTACATTCAGCGGGTAGGTTCAAGCCCTATGGTAGCAGCCCTCACAGCACCACGTATATCTGCATCCCTGCCCAAAGGCCTACCCGGGTCCCTGTACCTGTCTGTCCAACGTGACATATCACATGACACACAGAAAATATTGAACTAATAATAGTGAACCAATAACAATAATAGTGAACCAACTAACAGTATCCAAACTAACAGGCACTTTTTTTTTATCACTTTGGAGGGAAAATGGCAACCATTAGTTCCCTAGAAACAGAGACTTCCCCTGTTTTCCTGTGGTGTCTGAAAATACTTATTCCCCTGGGTNGGGACTGTTCAACTTTTTCCAGTTTCCCTGGAAAGAATCCATTATATAGTAAAGTATTTATCTTTCCCTTCAAGCTGGCCTCCTAAGATGTAAAGAAAACATCTAGAACACTTAGAGATGATAGCAGAGTACATTCTGAGCATGGGGGGACAGATTCTAAGAACATTAATCTGACCCCCAAAGAGAGAAACACTTGGAATCAATTTTCTTTTGATTAATGCAATAAACACCGTCTGCACTCTGTGTGCCGGAAGAGAAGCACTCTGAGATGAAGGAGGTCTCCCCAACCTTTCCTACACAACCAGTGGTTGCCCAAATTGAATATGCATGAAGAGTGCACATGAGCCCTCTTAAATCCAAGAACCAGGCCCTGCTTGTGTAATAAATCTCCCCACTACTCTGCTATTAGACAGGGGATTAAAACTAATCTAGCAATCCCCAAACCAAGCGCCGAGTGGATTAAAATGGAAAACGCNAGGGAGTCGGAAGATGCCTAATGCTAAATAACAAACATTTCAATCAGAGAAATCATTTTTATCTTCTTGTTTATGCTAAGTAGATACTATTAGACTTAATATCTGTATTAACCCAAGTGGAGGAAAGAAACAGAATGATGAGGATCCAAGTATTTAGGTGCCTTTCTATAACGGCCTAAAACAACAATAATAATAATAAAGAAAAAGAAAAATGGACTTAAAGACATGGAGAGCATGCGGATCTTTAGCTAGACTGTTTGCTTCTAGTGGATCGACTCAGAGATGATCACCTTAGTTTTCCTTTAAGCCAAGCAGTATGTGCTTTAAGAGTTGAGTCATTCAAGACAAAAGAATTTCCAGCGTCAGCACACANACGGCCTGCACGGGTCTGCACCAGGTCCTCTGTTGTATATATTTTAGCTTTCAGTTTAGTGTTTTTATGGGATTCCTGAGTGTGCAAACGAGTGGGTCTCTGTTTCTTGTGCCTTTTCTTAGGCTCTTTTCCTTCTGTTTGTTTGTTTTATCCAATTCCAATGTGTTAGTTTCTGTTTTCTTATTTTATTTTATCATTAAAAAAAATAAAGAAAAAAAGAATGTCCAGCCNAAATTGGAGTGGACTCTCTGTGGGTACTGCTCATGAAACCTGCATCTTTCCTTGCTTTTGTTTTTGTTTTGCTTGGCCAAAATTACCACAGCTCCCAACAGAANGACCCAACTTGGAATGAACCCAGAAAATGTCCTTCATGAGCCCCAAGCCTCCTAACGCAGGAGCTGATGGCCAATTGTAGGATAGTGAGAATGGACAGGCTTTCTTTAGCTCCGCCTATGCTGAGACATTTACACATCTGGCATCTCCTGCCAGCTGGGGAACACATTAGACGCCAAGCCAATGGCTGGGCCCCTGCTGTGGTGCACACAGTACTGGAAGGAATCCATAAGGTTTATCTGAAATACTGTTGTANCTTTCAACTCCGTCATCCTCTTCAATTTTCTACTTCTGGGTCCTGTTTTACTGTTTCTTAGACATCTGCATTTCAACTTGAATCCCTCCCTGGAACCTTCCCTGCCCCTTTCCTCTACAAAACAGAGCAACTGCCAAGTCCCTCCTCCTGTGTCATTCTGTGTTGATGGCTCCCAAGTCCTGCCCAGACTTCCTCACAAAAATCAATTGTTCCAAATAGTTGTCNTGTTAAAATGGAGCATGGTCCTGGGACACTTACCTCATTCCCAGTGTACTATTCCATCTAAGCAAGGTACCAAACATGGAACGCTTGGACCAGGCTTGGTACTCTAACCAGCTTGCAGACCTCAACTACAGCTGCTCACTTCATTTCCACTGAGCCAGGGTTTATTTGTTCAGAAAGCTTTACACATTTCCCAGTAGCTTGCAGAGCTAAGAGTTATAACAAAGAAGCGTGAGGCAGCAATAAGGTATCTCTCTTCAAGCATCCTTGTGCATGAATTTCTTCAATGAGGCGGCTAAGCCATCTCATGTTTGTTACAGCAAAAACAGAGCCCAGGTTAGAGAACCTGTCACATGGCTATCACTCTGCATTTTAACAAGCCATAGATGACTAATAGGTCATTCTGGGGTCTGAGGAGATACTAGGAATATCTCCAATAGTCNAAATGAGGTGACCTTTCACCTATGAGGACAAGCCTGTAAAGATATTCCAATGTTTCTCATTTTCCATAGACTCCTGATCTCATCAGGGTAAGTCACCNATAGCTTGACTCAAGTCCTCCACAAGCCACTACATCTCTACAAGGAGATGACTTTGGGGCAAATAGCTGGTATTCTGCAAAAGCTCCCAAACAGTTAGCCAGGACACATGAAGGGTCACAAAGCTAAATTTAACATGTAGGCAATCTTGTATCCTAAGATTGGCAACTTCATATNCTTTTAGTATTCAAATGTCTTTTATGAAACAGTTGTAATAACACATTAAGTTTTTTGANTTTTATGAGAGATGTACATGTGTGTGAAAGCCAGAGGTCAACCTCAGGTGCTGCCCACCTTGTTTTTTGAGGCAGGGTCTCTCTGTGAACTGAAATGCACTGATTAGGCAAGGCTGGCCCGNCGGTGAGCCCCAGGCATCCATCCACCTCCATCTCACCAGTGCTGGGTTACAAGCACACTGCATTGTGCCTGACTTTCTCTCACATGGGTTCTTAGCAAGCAAGCTCAGGTTCTCACACTTGTGCAGCAAGCACTTTACCAGCTGAGCCACCCCCACCCCAGTCCAGTTCAAAACAAAATACAAAAAACCCGGGGCCTTGTGCATGCTAGACCAGTACTCCACCATATGTCCCCAGTCCAGTTAAACAAAAACAAAAAACCCATTGCCTTGTGCATGCTAGACCAGTACTCCACCATATGTCCCAAGCCCTGAAAGACTTTTGATTGGCAAAAACTTTAAATGTAATGATCCATGAAATGAAAACTGCCAGGGACTTTGTGGACTAAGAAATAGTCACTTCCACTACCTTGGATTTAAAACTCAAAGCACCATCACCACAGAGTGCAGTTTCTCATGAGCTGCCTGCCTGCCTGCCTGCCTGCCTGCCTGCCTGTCTGTCTGTCTGTCTGTATGTATGTATGTATGTATGTATGTATGACTGAAGAGCTCCAGGAGAGGCTGACTCTGGGACAGGGGTGGAGATGCCAACAGAAGGCAGATGGAGCCCAGGTGCAGTACACCTCTTGCCTCACAGCCAGCTACCAGGTTCTGCATATTTTTCCTCATTTATTCTTGCTTTCAAAGCTGGCCACTCACTCACAAGGTTTGAGGGCACCCTGACTTCCCTAATGCTGGAGAATGCCTCCAGGTCCTGCTTGCCCACCNTGAATTTCCCTGTATATACACTGTCACTGACCCCGTCTAAACAGACACAGAAAATATTCACTAGAGGCTCAAATGCCTGTTTCTCATCTTTATGTGTGAATGTATATGAATGTGCATGTATGTGCATGTGGATTTGTGTTCCTATGTGTGTTTGTATGTATGTGTTTTGTGTGTGTGTATTGCATGAGTGAATATTTGTGTAAGTGTGTGTACATGTGTGTGTGCATGTGAGTGTGTGTGTGTGTGTGTGTTTGTGTGTGTGTGTGATCTCATGATGCTATTTATAAGAAGTTACCTTTAGTCACCTAGAAGACATACCATAGTTCATTTTTAGGATCCTCTGAAAAGATGTCCAAGTTTCATCTCCGTTCTTTTCAGTCATGGCCATTCTCTCTGGAGAGAGAGGTTTCCAAATGTTATTGGGCCCAAAGGACAGTGGTGNNGGAATTTCAGATCCATGTGTGGGCATCCATTATCAAATTCACTCCAGGCGAGGGCAGTTGGTACCTGTTGACTCTCTAGACACATTTCCTATTGCAGATGCCAAAAGNTTGGAAGATTCAAAACTTAGAGGAAAGATTACGTGATGGGCCTCTTGACCCCTTCTTTATTGCTGATGATGCATAAGATGTTTGAAACCTTTGACAAAGACTGTTTCTCCCAGCTGAGGAGATGGCTCAGTCAGGGA
>LZPO01044427.1:445447-467303 GCA_001675575.1 Neotoma lepida | reverse complement strand
CTCTCTCTCTCTCTCTCCATGTGTCTCTTTGACATGGTTCTTCACCAGAGGTGCTCAGAATTCATTCTTAGTAACACAGAACTGGAAATGACCACAAGCCCCTCAGAACTGAGTCTCCTCCTCCACACAGAGAGGAGCCTGAACTGAAGACATGAAATCAAACCCCCTGCCCTTTTCTCTCAAATGCCCCCAAATGTGCCACAACTCGGCTTTGATCCCATGTCCCAGTGTTTTACTGCTCTTACTGGCAGGAGAGAATTGTCCTCGTATGTGAATGTCTAACCTAAATCCTTCATGCTGCAATTTACATCCGTTCCCTTTGTTCAAAATGACTGCATTTCTTCTTCCACCTGCTCCCCATTAAACGACTATTACATACTTCAGGGGTGATCATCTGGAGGCGAGGAAGGCATAAACTCCTGCAGCTGAGGGCAGCAGCTCTCTCCACACAGATGTGTGAGTCACTGTTGGATAGCGAGAGGTTTGTGAGCAGCAGCACGTGGCAGAGGCTGTTTGGGGCCAGCTCCCCTCTGATAACAACAGGAAATAGACAACAGAAGTTAGAAGCAGTAACACTGGACCTGCAAATGCACACACACACACATACACACACACACACACACACACACACACACACACACGGGTGGGATAAAATGAGACTGGAGAAGTTGACAGTCCCCTTCTGTGTTTCCATAGAAGTCCTCTAGTTTGTCCTAACCGAGGCTATGAGAAAGCAGTCTAACTAGCTAATTCCACTGAACAGCAAAGCTGCCCATCCGATTTATTTCATGTCCCGGTGTCTAAACCACCAGTATGTGTGTCCCCTATCCNTATCTCGATTAATCATTTTGCCATCNNTCAGGTGTCCTTTGAGGAGATNCCCAGCTTGGCTAGTGTTCTAGGGATACATGCAAGAACCATGTCTTAGTATGTGTTTCATCCACTCCCTATGTGCTTAGATGGTCTGCCTTTTTTTTTTTAACTCCAAGGAATGGGTCACGGATCAGTAGCCGCAATATCACAATGGAGCATGTGCAGAAGTATGCATTCCCAGGGACTGGGGAGATGGCTCAGTCAGTAAAATGCTGGCTATATATGCATAAGGACCTGAGTTCATTCCCCAGCATCTATGGAAAAGCTGGTGCTGTAATCCTGGTGCCAGCAAGGCAGAGACAGCTGCCAGTCAGCCAGTCTCACCCAAAGGGTAAGCTATAGGCTCAGGAAGAAACTATCTCAAAAAGTAGAGTGGAAAGAAATTGAGGACCAGTGCCAACCTCTGACTCACACATACTGGAGCACACACATGAACACAAATACACATATACACTCACAAAAGACACACACATTCCTAGATTCCCACTTAGACAATTGATTTGACCTGTGTCTTTTGAACAATATACTTAAGTCTAGGAACACTGCTTGCCTTCCCATGCCTCTCTTACCTCATCTGGAAAATGGGTATAAACTAACCCATGCTACTTCCTCNCTCCTGGTGTCATGGAGATTGATATTTGCCTCCTGCAGAAAGAGGCCCTACATCAGCACTATGCCAGGGAGTCCTATGGCTGGGGTAGGCAGTGACTGAGCATGCTCTGGAAGAAACTCTTCCTAGACCTTACATCTGTCCCTCATCTAAACTTCACTCTGTGCATGGCAGGAGGGCGGCCCAGACGTTCCACCAGCTGCTGTGGAAGGAAAGGAGGGGAGGCTCATCCCGCTGGAAACAGCTTTCCTCCTCCTGGTCTTGGCTGTCAAAAGCAAACACAAACACTCCAAGGTTAAGTCAGCCCAGCTGGAGGGCCAGCCCAGCAGCCCAGCCATCTGCAGACCAGTAGCTTCCTCTGTAAGACAAAAGGCGAGGAGAGGGAACCCATGTGACTCCAGAGCTTTCCCTCTCTCCTTCCTTCCTTCCCTGTGTCATTCCTGCCCTCTGAGGGGACCAGAACAAAAGAAACATGAGGATCTCATGCAACCAAATGTTCTGGGGACCATCAAGCAAGACCCCACCAGATACCTGAGGAACTGGATAGAACATTCACTTGGCATCTCTACCTAGAGCTATGGTGAAAGGCCATGAAAGGGCACAAGTGGGTCCCTCACTCATGGTGCTGAGCCCCTCCTGGTTTGTCAAGACATTGGACAAAAGTATCAAAGATTAAAGGAAACTAANCCAGATTGAGTCCTTGATCTCCAAATAGCTGTTCTCTTACATCTAAACTATAGGTGAGAGGGGAACATTTGAGTCCTCTGCCAATCATTGCAATGACCGTGTTAAAAATGGAAGATTAATCCCACTGACCTGGGGACCAGGCACAGCAGATACCATTGGTAGGTCATTTTCTTTCACTAGTGAGTGATGAGGGCCAAAAACCTCTAACACATGGAAGACAGGAAAAGACTAGTGAACTCTGAGTGTGGACACACATGTGCACACAGCACCCTGCTCCCACAGCCATCTCCTTCCAAGTTTCTCGGCTCAAGCCCCCGAGGCTCCTTGCCGCACACATCCTGGCCCACATCCTGGCCCTCAACACCCGCTCCCAGCCTGACCCTACTTCATGTAATCCTTTGACCTTCCCTCCCTCTCCCATACTTCATCCTAGCCAATCTGATTTCAGACTTTAAAAGGTGACAACTTTGAGGGAATTAGATGACAGTGACAGAAGAACNAAGCNGTACATCCTCACACAAAGTNATCTCACAACNCCAAGGCAAAAAGCTATTTCCAGAACATTTGTCTAATTAATGAATTAAAAACTGGTTCTATTTATTCTTGTGAAATTTGTATTCATTGTACAGTGACTCAGTTGCGCTAATTAACACATACTGCCTCATTCAATTAGTTTTAGGGTGGAAACACATAAAAATCTCTCTTAGTTTCCAAATACACTACTTTTATTATTAACTACGATTACCTTCTCCAACAGTAGACCTGAACTTATTTTTCTATCTGATTGAAATCGTGCGTTGATCAATATCTCTCAATGATCTCATGGTATTTAGCTTTCTGTGCCTGACTGATTTCCTATGACTAAATATGCTCCAGATTCAACTGTTATTTCCCAGATCACATGATTTCCTTCTCTTTAAGGGTGTATAATATTCCANTGTGTATCATCCCAGTACCCTCTGATAGACAGGCAGGTAAATTCTGAGCCCCAGCTGTTGGACAGGACACTGAATGAGCATGGAACAGCAGGCGGCTCTTTGATGTACCAATTTCATTTCCTCTGGATGTAACCCCAGTTTTGATTGGTCAAACAGTAGTTCCATTTTTAATTTTTCAAGGCCCCTCAACACTGGCTTCCTCCATGGCTGAATGAACTTCATATTTCACCAGCAGTTCCTGGATAACATTTCTTTATTTTCTCTCTGTCTCTGGAGTTTTAACCCCCATAACAAAACAAAAGTCAAAATTCAAAGCAAGAAAGACATAAATGCCAATAGTTTATCTGGTGCCTCCTTCCTTAGGTCATAGCTGCCCCATCAAGGAAAAAAAGGAACAATAGCATTANATGTTCAGTGACATGTCACAGGCTCACTGGGTAGTGCACCAGCACAGAAGGGACCATTTTACCTAAAGCTTATCCAGAAAAAGGGTTTGCAGGCAGGGTTCTCTACTGAGGCTTCGAAGGTGAGTGAGATGAGCTCAGTGTCTACAGTGTNTTGCCTCTCTCTCTACAGCTGCCCTGTAGACCCTATCCATGAAGAGTCCTCTAGGATGCTGGTCCTCGGGGCTTGCCCTGCCTTCCTCCTGCTGCCGAACAGTATCACCACTTCCCCCCTCCTCCCTCGGATGGCTCAGCACATCCTCGGTGGCCCTCTGAGTTCAACCCTGCAGTCCTACNTGCACCCAGCCACTTGGAGGCCCATTGTAGAAGCAGGCACAGAGGCTTGGGGAGATTGGTCACTATGTGCTAAAGGGAAGCGCAGGAGGTACACACCTGGGGCTGCCTGGCCCCAACGCTTGTGCACTTTCTGGTTTATTGTGCCAGCTCCTAAAGAGAACAAAGGACGTGTCCCTGGACTTCAGTTCCCTCATTGCTCTTTTCTCTGGCAGTCTACAACTGATCACCTCATTCCCTCAGTCCACTCTCTTGGAGACAATGTCCTCCGTTCACTGTTCCAGATGAGGCCGGAGGACAGTGCTCCACATGGCAGATATTCTAGTGGGCAGGGCCAGTCACCTCCCCAATCAGCTGTGGGAACTGTCACCCCCATCTCCTTCTCCTTGTTTCCAAACCCATGAAGATGGCAGACTATGTTTCTATTTCATGAGGACAAGCTACACAAACACACATAAATATGTTTAGATTTGAAACATAAGATCTGTAACAGCCTCTAACACCGAGAATACACTTGATAAACAATGAAACAGCCTCTTCTTCCAAGATGGTGGGGATTTACCATCAGGAAACAAGACAAAGCCCCTCTACCCTGACACACACAGAATTCAAGACACCACTAAAAGAATACTGCCGGAGCCTCCATCCATTTGTCCCATGTGTTGGTTCTACCTAACCCACCGTTGTCTTCCTCTGAACTAAAGACAAAGAGGTCTAATGTGTTCCTGGCAGTGTTGCAGAGCACAGCAGAAGTGAGTGGGGTTTATAAGATTAGATACTTTCTCTCCAGGCAGTGGGTCAAATCAGAACCTTCCCTCAACCAGCCCAGTGGATAATCCCCTTTCATCACTTTCAATCAGACTAAGTGTCTGCAATCGGTACAATGGCCACTAATTTAGTGGAAACAAATAATTTGGAGAGCCTGATTATCAAAAGATGAGACAGAACACAAGGTCCAGACCGGATAAGCACGCTGCAAGTTTGCTCTTGGCTCATTTTATTCAAAGCTGCTCTGACCCATACTGCATTAGAGACTTAGAGTTGGTCCACTAAGCTTAAAAAAAAAAAAAAAGATATTGTCGACCCCCCCACACACCATGAGTTCCTCATTTAAATAAGGAAAACTACAATACATTGGTTAAATTCAAGCCNTTGTCACTCACAAATGGAGCCATCCATTGCCTGGACAACTTTAACATGAAAAGGTTTCATTGTGTGAAAACCAGAACCTTTTTTTGTAAGATAATGTATAAAATTCTAGTTATACAACCAGACNGCATCACAAAGCTCTGTGGGTCCTGGAAGCCTCTCTCTCCCCCGCCATGGATAATAAGGCATGGGGTTTTGCTTGCTTTGATTAATTTCAGAATATTGCACTGAACCTGCATAATCCCTAAGACAGCAAAGGAGAGGAGAGAAGGAAAGGCGATGGGCAATGATTAAAAAAAAAAAAATGTAGTGATGGAGCAGAGGCTGTGTTCTGTTGCTGCACAACACACAAATGCACACACCACCACCACCACCAAACTGATTTTCATTTGGGCAAGTTCTAACCACAATAATGGTCAATATACAAACCGGCCTTTGACTCTAGGACTCAAATAATATGCACGAGGCTGCGGCGTGCTTAAACAAAAACTCTGAGGTGTCGCCAGGGCTGTGATCAGATATATAACCTCGCCAGGAAATGCACACCGCCTTTTTTTCCCTCAAATCACAGCAGCCATTATTTATACAAGTACTGAATATGGAAAAGGCCCTGACAACTTTACAGCGGTGTTTGGATGGATGAAGATGCGGGATGATGGATGAGGGAGACAGAGGATTCCCTTATTAAAGCATCAAATTCAGCTCTAAATATCAAACAGACATCTTAGCCCCAACCCCAGTGCTTCCTACTCAAAATCACATAGTCCGAACACANGAACGGGTTTTCTTTGATAGGAAAAAGCAGGATGTTCGCCTAATAAATAGTGTTAATTTTGGACTAGGCCATTAAGTACCTTTCCATTCTGCATAATGTGGGCTTCAGAGTGCATGCCCATCAAACAAGAATAAATGTGACAATTCACAAATATAAATGAATGTCGGCAGAAACGGGGCCCATCCCCACCCTGCCATTCTGTTCTAAAATTTTAGTAAATAATTTCAGTAGATAGCCTCTTCCAGCTATATTTTTGGTGTCTTTCTTGACAGGAGAGCCACTCTGAAGGGAAGAAAACTCACCATTTACTCTGTGATTTTTTTTTTAATACTGTGCTTGAATTAAAAATATATACTCACGCACACAATGTTAGTAGCACTGCAGTGCCCACTAGTGGACACTCTGGAATCACATCCGCATCCTGTCTCCAATGTACATTCAACAAACCAAGCGTGTTCATCGTAGAACTGTAAAATCAAAAATGAACAAAAGAACATAAAATAAAATGCATCTGATTTATAAAGCATTGGTGTAGCCACTTGATTCGTATTGTTTCCATACAGTGATAAGACTGGCACATACAAAGAGAAAAGCTTCCTCACGCAAAGCTCGACTCTTCATTGGCTCCTCCTGTAAGGTTAAGGGTAGGCAGAGAAACATACTGGGCCTCATCCAGGACACTCTTGGTATTTATAAAATGGCTGTGTCTAATGAATCTTGCCTCAGAGTTCAACTAGAAGAAATGATAGTGTCTTGGGAAAAAGAAATGCCTGTTTCCAAAGGAAGCCAGTTCTACTCCAGTCACAGGAAGGACTGGACCTTGCCTATCCCTATCCCGAGCGATGACATCACTGGGAACTGGTCCATCAGCATTAGCATGGTCTAACATGTAATCCAACAGTAATGTGATTATAATTTACCATGAAACAATACTTACATATTGCTAGTGTTACCAGGTCCTCTCCTTTATAATGAAAACAAGCCTTCTTTCATATTTTAATGTTTCTAAGTACAATGGAGATGAAGTCCCATTTTATACACACACACACACACACACACACACACACGCACGGGGGTGGGGGGGATTTTTCACAGAGATATTTCTTTAGCTTCATGCCTAAGAATTTGTAGATTTTTTTAAGAAGCTAATTTTAGAAAAAAATACATGGTAACACATTTTTCAAACTTCATTCACAAAGCTGTAAAACAACAAAGCATTTCTAATTCGTGTTAGGCCAAGACATCTTATTTAGCAGGAGTGTGTTGAAAGGATACAACACAAGCCAGGAAACAAGACTATAAACTAGTTTTAAAATCCAAAGTGTGTGCACAATGCAAATTAAGAGTTGTATTTTAACACATGTGAACTAGCTATATAACAGCGTGTCAGCCAATCATGGAGGGCTGAGTGTTTGCTTTCTCTGATTAAAAAAATAAATAAATAAAAAATAAAAAAATAATAAAAAAATAATTTAAAAAAAAAGGTAGAAGTGAGGACTCTGGAAAGATCAGTGAGGCTGACTGGTGACCCTGCCAAGAGACTTGTTCCCAGGCTACGTCCGAATTTGTCCCACCTCGCCTGCCTGGTTGGAGCCTGACTCTGAAGTTCATTAGAAGCCCAGGACGAGGTGCTGCCTTTGTTGTGTCTTGACATATCCTTCTTGACTCACAGTTGAGCAATCAAACATTTTCATGGGTTGTTTTGGTAAGAAATAAGGCTAATAAAAACCAAATTGAAGAAGGCAAAGGAACAGGATGGGAGTTTCCATCAGGACAGCATCTCCCACATTCCCAAAGCCATTCCCAATATTGATTTGAGTTCCTCAAAAGACACAAACATGGGCAGTAAAATGAGCTCTGCTGAGAGTGACTACCTAGGGCTAGGATTGTAGGTCAGTTGGTAGAGTCCCTCCTTATCCTGCAGGAAGCCTTGGGTGGGGTTAACAGCATTGCATAGAAACTGGGGGTGGCAGCCAGCTCTGTGATCCCAGCACTAATGAGACTGAGGCAGAAGGATCAGGAGTTCAAGGTCAACTCTGGCTACATAATGAGTTCCAGGCTAGCTAGGATACCCAAGACTCTGTATCAGAGAGAGAGAGAGAGAGAGAGAGAGAGAGAGAGAGAGAGAGAGAGAGAGAGAGAGAGAGAGAGAGAGAACAACTAACTATCGAGATCCATGAAGAAGCCCAGCAGGGCTTGGGATTTTATGGTACACAGCCTCATGCTGACATACCTAGGTTCAAATCCCACCTGCACTGCTTACTAACTGGGAAGGACACTTAACTTGTTCCTACCTCATCTTCCTCATTTGTTAAGTAAGGTATCTCATGTGGTTGTAAAATCAAACATTTCCCTGGCACCAGGCTGCAAATACCCTCAAAGAGGGGCAGGGGGATCTAAAGGAGGCTGAGGAGCTTGTTCAATGAGTACTACGCTTGTATGAAGAAGACAGAGTTCAGATCTCCAGAGCCTGTGTAAGCAGTGCACAGGAGTGACTTGGGAAGCAAGTAAGACCCTGCCTCAACAAGACAAAGTGGAGAGCAAGTGAGGGTGACATCCAATGTCAACTTCAGGCCTATATATGCCCATCCAAGTCATCAAATCAACAAAAACTAGCCAGCACANGCACATACACACAAACAAAGCATTAGATAAAGAATATTCCTTTTTGATACATTTTCCAGGACNCACACATGCAAGCACATACACATACCACACACACAAAACAAAATAGGATTTAAAATTAAAATGTTTTTACCTTAAAAACTAAACTTACATCGTCCTTTTCTCCATAGCATGAGTGTGACTCTGTTTCATTCGTGTACAATACAGATTTTTTTGTTATACCAAAAGGATAATTTTCCCCAATAAGTTTTTCTATCCATGGAGGACTCCATGGTTTAGCCAACTTTTCTTTTCAGACCCTCTGTCAAGAGTACATCTTCTTAAGAGCTGGCAAGATGGCTCAGGAGATGAAGGAATTTGACACCNAACTTGAAGACCTAAGTTTGGTCCCCAGGATACATGGTGGTCACATAAAAGCNTTCAAAGCTTGACNTGCCAGCACATGTCTGTGACCTCAGCACTGTAGTGAGGGCAGGCCATTCTCCAGAGCTCCCTGACCAGCCAGTCTAGCCCAAATGGTGAGCTCTCTATTCAACGACAGAACCTGTCTCAAAAGCTAAAGTAAGGCCAGCAAGATGGCTCAGCAGGTAAAGGCACCCCCCACACAAGCCCGATGACCTGAGTTTGATCCCCCAGTACCCACGGTGGAAGAAAAAAACCGATGCCCAAAAGCTGACCTCTGACCTCCACAAGCACACCATGGCACATGCACACCCACTCACAATAATAAACATACCACAAGCACACCATGGCACATGCACACCCACTCACAATAATAAACATACTTTTTTTTTTAAGTGGAGGATGTTAGCAAAGACCCAAGATGACCACTTGTATCTACATATGCCTGTGCTCAAGCACCCACACAGGTACACACACACTTTTTGTTTGTTAGTATGTACTAACAAACCAAACAATAAAAAGAAAAAACCTTCTTGAAATATTTTCCTGTACTGTGTATAAAAACAGTAATTTTTTTATCCAAGGACTACTCCTCAAATTATCTCCTATGGAATGCTGGTTACACTAGTGTTCATAAGATTTCTTTACACAAAGGGACTGTGGTGGACAGTAGAGTCTGAGAAACAAAGGCTGGGCCATTATTGGCTTTCTTCACTGTGGTCCTTGGAGAACTGGAACTATGCTGATGGTGATGTAGAATTCCACAGGTTAGGCAGAGTATGTCCCAGAAGCTCATGACAAGAGAAAGCGCAGATAGGAAAACATGGAGTCCATGTGGTTGAAGGCAACAGTCACAACAGCAGTGACAGAGAGCAGGGAAGCCCTCCTGACTACAGCACCGCTCTTGGCACTTCCTTGGTGATACCCATGGCTCATCCAAACTTAGTGAAGTTCTCCCCTTATCACAAGAAGAAGCTGAGGGATGTTAGTAGCTTTCCCAGGAGTGAATGGTAGAGGTAGAATTTGAACCCAAGCAGAGTGGTCAGGAGACTAATCCAAAGCAGATACACAGAAGACTGACAGCGGAGAGCAACTGGCCCAGGAAGGAATTGTTTACTCACAATGACTGCCTCCCTAGGACTTTCCTCAGACTAGCTGCCATGCTCCAACTCCTCCATTCTGCTCCCATCACAGCAACTGGACTTACTCCCTGAGGCCCTCAGGAGTAGGCTGGCCAGAAGCCAAGGAAGACCCCATACCCACAATAACTGGACCATGACCATGAAGACAGAGCATGCCCAAGGGAAATGGTTTTGCAGGCTCAGCAGACAGGTGGCAGTTGCACAGCTAGGGACACCTCCAGAAAAGCCTATCAGATAGAGCCCCATTCGCAGATGACCTAGTTGATAAACCCTGGGCATGGTGCTATTAAACTATCAGCAGAGGTCCAGGGGACTGAAGCAGAACTCACGGCAGCCTCAACTACACAGTGATTTTCAGGCCAGCCTGGACAACATAATGAGATGCTTTCTCAAAAAAAAATTGATCAATTTTGAAATTAAATGTTAGAATTAATTTAAAAACTTGAAAGCATAGAGACCTATACTCTATTCAAGGGTAGCGAGATTTGGTTTTAAGATAGAAATTAAGCTCAGAATAATCTGTGAACTAAATGTAAAACCAGACAAAACTCAACAGAGCTTTTTCTGATTTTTCTTCCAACAGAGAGGGTTGAATCTAGGGCTTTGATCTTGCTAGGGAAGCCTGCACCACTGAGCCACACCTCAGGCCCCAGAGGAGCACTTATGAGTAATTTGTGATTAGCTACTTCTGATATCCAAACACAAGCAAAATGTAAAAAGCATACAAAGCCCTGCTTAGAAGAAGTAACGGGGTGTGGGCTTAACCTTCCCAGATACCAGGTCTCCTTAAGAGCAGCAGTAAATATGACTACCTAATAGCAGCATAGAAACAGACTCACAGAGCCTCACAGACAGGTGGCAGCTGGCTGCAGGACACAGGTGCTCTGCAGTTGAATGGGGGAATGGGAACTACTCCACTAACAATGTACCATGATGGACTGTCCATAAGGAAGGGAGAGAATTACACTTCATAGCTTTCCCTGAAAGTACAAAGAAGAAGACGAAGACGAAGACGAAGACGAAGAAGAAGAGGAGGAGGAGGAGGAGGAGGGAGGAGGAGGAGGAGGAGGAAGGAGGAAGGAGGAGGAGAAGAGGAAAAGAGAAAATATAAGATGCATGTAGATAAAAATTTTTAATTTTTTAAAAAGTAAAGTCATTCCACTTGAATATATTATGAGAAAATAGCCTTATGACACTCCAACAGGAAAGAATTTTTTCCAAGTGTGTATTTATACTGTATTGTGATATGTTGTGTGAATCCGTACACCCACATGTGTGCATGCAGAGACCAGAGGTGGACATTAGGTATCTTCTATTTCTCTCTCCCTTGTTGGCTTGAGACAGGGTCACTCATTGAACTAGAATCTTGCTATTCTGTTGGCCTGGCCTCCCAATGAACTCTCAGGATCCTCCTGCCTCCAGCCCCACAACACTGGGGTTTCAGGCACAAGTAGCCATGTTCATCTTATACATGAATGCCAGGGATGTGAACTCAGGGACTCATGCTTTTTTTTTTTATTCCAAGACAAGGTTTCTTGGGACTCATGCTTGAGGACACACTTTACTCTATGAGCCATCTCCTAGCCCTCTGTTTTGTGAATTAGGATAAAGTTGTGCATATTTATTGTACATAACACATATAGAATGGGCCATAACTAACTGATCACCTATGTATTCACAGCTATCTGTGTGTGTGTGTGTGTGTGTGTGTGTGTATGGTGATGATACATTTTATTTGGGTTCTTGGCATTTTCAAGAATAAAATACATTTTCATTAGCTACAGCCCCATAGCATATATAAGTGCCTTAGACTTACCCCTCTGGTCTAGTTGAAAATTTGTGTCCTCTGACCAACATCTCTCCCATTTCCCCTCATCCACCCCAGCTCCTGGTGACTATCCTTTCACTGAGGACATCTATGAAATCAATGTTTATAGACTCCACCTATGAGTGGATCAGACAGCGTTCTCCCCTGGAGTAAGTTTGCTTTTTGCTCTGTTGATCTCCTTTGCTCTGCAGCAGCTTTTCTGTTTGCGTGGCCCCTTTTGTCAACAGGNGCTTTTGTTGCCTGTTTTGAGGGTTCAGTTTCTTAAATAAAACCCAAGAAGTATAAGCCATTAAAAAAACACCCACAAACCTGAGGGGCTGGAGAGAAGGCTCAGCTGTCCAGAGTACTTGCTGCTCCTGCAGAGGATCCAGGTTTGGATCCAAAACCCGTAGCAGAAGGCTCACAATCTGTAACTCTGGATCCAAGAGATCCGACACCCTCTTCTGGCCTCGGAAGGTACTGCATGCATGTGGAGCACAGCCAGACAAGCAGGCACACATTCATACACATAAACAAAAATTTTAAAACAAAGATGATAATTTGGGCCTCATTTAAAACTTAAACTTTCTGCCTGATGAGAGACACACCTTAACCAAGGCGAGGAGACAAATTAGAGACCAGATGAAAATACTTGCCACATGCATAACTTAGTATNNTGATTCTGAACATATAAAGATAACTTATGCATTTATGAGGAAGAAAAGACAATAATAAAAAATGGGCAAAGGAAATGAACAGCCAATTAACAAAAGGTTTCTATGTGAGCCATACATTGATGAAGAGATACTCAAACCCTAAAGATGAAACTTATTTACCCCATTGAGGACTAACTCAAGAAAGATAATCACACGTGCTTAGGAGGGCAAGGGATCAGGATGTCTGTTCAGTGATGCTCGTTACAGTAAAAATGAGAAGGAAGGGGAGGAAGTCAAAAGCCTGTTGAATCACCNTGGTATAATGGACAGATGAGCAGGAGAGTGAGGACCTGGTCACCTCTGCAATCTGTGGCCCACATCCTGATTCAGTCATCACTCTCTCTTAAAACTTTCCCTGTCCCCACCACTAACTGAGGAGTGGTGGACAGCTGGTGGCTTCTGAGGGAGAGAGGGAAAGAGGGAGGGAGGGATGGAAGGAGGGTCAGTTTTCATCAAGTTTGTGCCTCCTGATAGGTCAACTGCCCCCCAGTATATGGCCCCCCACCCAGGAGTATATGGTCAGCACAAGGTGGAGTTATTGGGTTATATTTTTTTAAAAGGACATGAACTTGGGGGACATAGAAGTGGGGTGTGCCTGGGGGGAATTGAGGGGTGAATATGAACCAAATACACTGTATGAAATTCTTAAAAATTGAAAATCTTGCATTCTACTTTGATCAACTTCTTGCAAGCCTTTAGCANGTGTAAGGCAGTGGAGAAGGAAGCTGGTGTGNCTGGTGNTCTTGGGAGAAGAAATGGATGATATTTAGTGTCTGCTACCTGACTCTGAAGTCTGTCCCACAGCGGGAGNACTTCAATCTCTTTCCCCAGGATCCCAGGTTCTCTAATAGGAGTGTGACTAACTCTGCAGAAGGAGGTCATTCTTTGACAGGAAGACAATGAGTGCCAGCTAGACACTGCTCTGCAACTAGTTTGTGGCCTCCCTGGCCACTGCCCAGTAAACCCTGTGTTTCTGCCATCCTGATCTGCACCCTAGTTGTATGGGAAGCAAAATCCTTCAAAATTAATGATGGTGGTAATGATGATGGTGGTGATGATGATGGTGGTGGTGATGATGGTGGTGATGATGATGGTGATGGTGATGATGATGGTGATGATGATGATGAAGCATTTTTATTTTTATTCAAGGGCAGATTCAGCCTGTTTCTAAATAGGCCAGTGGCGCTGTTTAACTTGAATCTGTGATTACAGATTTTTCTTTTCTTTTTGCAGCCCATGGTTAATAAGCGGAGTANCAAGNAAATCACCACTGCAGTAGAGGCAGGTCTTCTTACTTCATTCGAAGTCCACATTTGGATCTTGTCCACCATCAGTGGTTCACAGAGGATTAATGAAGGCAGCACAGCACAGGGGTCGCTTCCCTGCCATCCTTAGCTTAATTTGCCATATATCGTCTCTGCTGTCAGATGGAACTTCTGATGAGGAACAGGGCTTCATGGCCATGATGAAGTAATATTTCTCAAAAGAGATTGGGATAACCACTCCCAAAGGTGCAGGTACCTCCTTGAAATTGTGTATTCAAGGAGAAAACTGGAAGTGATATTTATTAAAAGAAATCCATGCCTCTAAACATGTCTGGTTCGGAAATGACAGATGAGGTCTGGGCAATTAAAAGTCCTATCACCATCATCCTAGGGAACCTAGATAGGCACAACAGTAACCTGCAGATTGGTAGCCACCCACAATACTTGTTAGGATGTAGATGACACTAAAAGCCAGTGTCCATTAAGCATCTAATATGTNCCAGGCACAACACCAAACACTTCATTGGTTCACAGCAGGCTCATGAGTAGATTCTGTTACTATCCCCTTTGCACAGACTAGGAAACTGAGGCCCCCATGAGTTAAGTCACTTACCCATGCCACAAGTCTAGTACGTNACACAGCTAGCTCTTGGATCACTGTAAGCAGAGATGTAAGTGTGGAACACACCCCAGAACTCTACTCTTCAAATATATACCCAAAGGATTCTCATCTGCAGCCATGCTCAGAGGGATATTGGCCTAGGGTGAGGGTGTGTGAACTATCTGTGGACCAAACCTGGCTCATTGTTGGTTTTTCTCTGTGTTCCACACCTATAGCATCACCACCTGCCTTTTTAGTAGCAGCTACCCTGGATGGTGTGTAGGCATAACAAACATCTGGAGGCCACCATAGTGGACCCATTCTTCCTCCCTATAATCCCCCTACAAGACACCATTCTTGGAATCAAAGCTAGAGCATCCACCAACAGAAAGGCAAGGCTTAGTGACAACAGAAATCCGAAAGGGGAGATCGGATGTTGGTCCCAGGATTCACCATCTTTCTGGAGATGTCCAAATGGTGGGCACGGTTCTCCTAACTGGAAGAGGCTGCTTAGTTTTACTGATAGCGAAATCTCATGAGCCAGGGTTGGGTGGGGATGAAGTGGGGTTGGGGTGGGGTGGGGGCTTTTGTTCCTGCCAGAATCTCGCTGATCTTTTAATCAACTTGTGGCACACAAACACACACACCAGGGGCATGTCTGAAGTGGGGATACCGAGTTTAAGTTGGGAAATTCACATGTGCTGAAGCCGCTTTCATGTTACTGAGGGAAAATGAGCACAGGGTCTTCAGAAATAAGAGGGCAGGAACAATAAATGAATTTGTGCGGACTGCGCCGACGCACACACTGCCTGCTTCATGAATACGTGAATGCGCCCTGTTTTATCTTTTCGCGTTTCAGAACTAAAGCAATTCACATAAATCTGGAGGCCCTTTTCTTTGGGGAATTAAGGCTGGCACCGTCAGTCTCTGCCTTTACCCAGAACAGCATGGGGGAGGAAAGGCCGACCCTTCACTGTCTCCTGACAAAGGATTGAAAAAAGAGTGAACAAGCGTGGAGAGAAATGAATGCTCAAGCACACGCTGGAGCGGAGCTGACCAGGTCGCCGTCCACCTGGGATGACGCCTCTCTCCAGCTGGCAGACACCAGTGATCTGGTTTCAGTCGCCAGCACCCCAAACTTATTAACCGACTCTGATCTTCCATCTGTCGAATGCCAGGAACCTCCCCCACCCCACCTTGCATCATAAGACTTTAGTTTATAGACCCCTTTTGCTTCAGCTCACTTTTTATACCTTTCCTCTGATCCTACTCCGTCAATGACCCAAATGCCTCCAAGGCACAACCCTGCCAGTGGTGATGGCAGTCCCCCTCTGAATGGCGTGCACAGCTGGGATGGCCAGGCCCAGCTGTAAAGCTGACTCGGTCCCACCACCAGGGCCCCCAGAGCACTGAAAAGTGTCTACATATCAAACAGAAGTTGGCTTCATGGCGTCCTTTTCTTCTCCCAATACTTTGTACCCCATGGCCACCACGGTTATTTTGAAAGCGTATTTTAGAGCTGGGTGATGACATTTAAATAAAGTAATCTCAATGAGGAGTTAGGGATTAATAAAAACACAGCCAAGGCCCCCACACAGGAGCACAATTGTAAAAACTGGGCTTACCCAGCATTGAGCTCCTCATGCATTTTCATGGAAGTGAATTAGGTCTCATGTCTACACAGGCAAGCTGTGGGCTCTTCAGAGTTGAACTGAATCTGAGCTTGGCTGTATCTATGATTCGGATCATTAGCTTTATAATTCCAGGACACTGGAACTGCTGAGTCCTTTTGGACTCAGACTTCTTCCAAGTCCAGGTCTATGATTAAGTTACTTCTCTATGAGTTAGGAAAACTGCAAAGATGGTTTAAAATGTTTTGATAAAAGAAGTGTTCAAGTGGATNTAGATAAAGATAATCCATGGGTTGCTGGAGTAAGGGGGCTAAATCATTCTCAGACCTTCACAGAATTTGATCTTTTAAGTTTTCCTCAAAGATAGCCACTCTTCCATATGAAATCTCTCTCTCTCTCTCTCTCTCTCTCTCTCTCTCTCTCTCTCTCTCTCTCTCTCTGATTGAATTTAGGGCCTCGACATGCTAACAAACACTAGAAATGTACCCTGGTGACGGTGATCTCTACAGAGTGCTTCCCGGCTGGGCTGACCTCTCAGGCAATTTGAATTCTCTCAAATAGAGGCTTCAGATATGTCCAGGTTCTTGGGCTGCAGGAAGAGGCACAGTGCCCAGTTCTAGAAGCAGGAATGGATAAGGAATTCTTACTTTGTCACAACTGCCTAGTGAGATGTGCTGNCAAAAGAGGGGCNGGGGTATAGTAGTAAAGAAAGTCTAGTAATAAATCAAAATAATCAATGAGTGTGTTCATGTGTGAGCAAGCATGTGGAGGTCAGAGATCAGCATTGGCCCTCTTTCTCTTCCTCAATGGTCTCGACCTTATATTTTGAGACAAAGTCTCTCACTGAGCCTGGAGATCATGGACTCAGCTAGGCTGGCTGGCAGTGAGCCTCAGGGCTCCTCCTTTCTCCACCTCCTTGGTGCTGGAATAACTGGGTGTAGACTGTAGCACCTGCCTTTTCTTTTCCTTAATGTGGATAATGAAGGCTGAACTCAGTTCTGGCGCTTTCCTGAAAGGCTGAGCCACTGCCCAGGCTCTGCTAGTTAAGAACGCTGACCTCCTAGCTCCATGTTGGATGCAAGCGGANCCTAAGGCCCTGGGCTTCGCCTCCCCTCCGATANGCTTGTCATTTACACCACTAGAGAGCATTAAGTGAAATTTGGGGAGCCCAGCCTGTGGAGGTGAGAATGAGACGCGTTTCCCATGGGTTCACGTATCAGAACCCTTGGTCTCCAGTCTACAGCGCTGTTTGGGCTCGCTGTGGAGGCACGGGCTCGCTGTGGAGTCACAGCCTCGCTGAGGGGAGTTCAGCACTGGGGCTGGACTTGGAGGGTTTATAGCCTCAAACTTTATCATAGTATTCATTTCCTCTTTCTGTGTCATGTTTGCAGTTGAAGACGTGACCTCTCAACGCCCTTCTCCAGCCACTATGCCTGCTGCCACGCCTCTCCGAGGTGATGGGCTCTTACCCTTCTGGAGCCCGAAGCCAAAGCAAACTCTTTGTCACATGAGTTGTTCTTGGTCACAGTGTTTTATCACAGCAACAGAAAAGGAATTAATACACTGTCTCAAACTACCTGTGCAAGGAAGGAGAATCAGAACAGGCTGTCCTACTGTGCGTACTGAGCTAATGCTTCGGCACCAGAGGCGATCTCTCCTTCCTTAAGAACGAAGGAATCTGTTTCCCTCAAATCTGTGGCTCTNTATAAAATAAGCAAGAATACTGCCAGATGGAATCATTTAATGCTGCACAGTAACTCAACTGACTCAACCACCATTTTTTTTAAATATCAAATTTGGTCTTTATATGAGTGGTACCATAATGGGGAAAGGAAATAATGATGTTCTCGCTAGTCTTTTGAAGTAATTTATGCATTTTTAACTCTCGGAATTCAAATCTACAGGAATAGTTAAACAAAAGACAACTATAGTATGTGGTCTCTAATCACTTCAAAATGCCTGCTGGGTACTATTCATAACTTTTCTGTTTCCATAGCTTTGTAAACAAATTTGGTTCACAGCNATAAAATATTAAATAAATGGGAACTATTATTTATTTGTAATGAACACTATGATAAATAATATGATCAAGAGCGCTTTAATGGACATTCTCATCTAACTGCAGAACAAACTTGTGATACCTCACTATTCTCCCTTTCCAAGTTACTGGAAAGGTCCAATAAAAAGAAAAGCTAATGGCTGGGCAAAAGGATGCCCACACCTGTAACCCCAGCGCTCAGGAGGCTAAGTAGAAGGATCACCGGTTTGAAGCCAGCCTGGGCCAAAGCAAGTCCCAGCCTAGCTCCTGAGCTATGAGATGTTTCTCAAAAAAGAAACATGCTGTTTTGTCAGCAATGGTTTCCTTGTTCTAAGCCTGTGCCCTATCTCCAGAAAGTNTTTAAACTTTCTTATACTTAATTGAGAGAAGGCAAAATTAAAACTTCTATTTTCTTCCTCCCACAGGCCAATGGTTAAGTGCCCAGCAGCCACATTTGGCCAGCGGTTTCCCTGGGCAACAATGTAGTTAGTGTTTTCACTGAAGAACGTTACATAGGCAGTAGTATTCCTAGTCCATAAAGCACTGGACACGCCCCTTGTTTAGTTATTCAAACAGCCATCTTAAGATGTAGATGTCATCACCATTCCCACTGTATAGATGACTGAACTGAGGTGCAATAACATGGCCAAGGCAAGAATGAGGCTGAACCCAGTGCTACACACTCCTCTCTGAAAATTGAAAGACTCCATGGCTGCATTGCCTAAGACAGTAAACACAAGCTCCCTGTGACTATAGTCTTGAAATGTGGGGGTGTACACCATGGATCTGGACTGTCCCCTGAAGTCCTTATGTTAGAAGCATGGTCCCCAGCNTGTGGTGCTAACTGGGATATGGTAGAACTTTTAACAGGTGGAGTCTAGTAAAGGTCTTAGGTCACTGGGGTGTGACCTTACAGCGGATTCTGCCACTCTGGTCACTTCCTCTCTCTTTCCCTCCCCTGTCANGAGGAGAAGGTGTATTCTACCACATGATCTCAACACAATGTTCTGAGCTATTATGGGTCTAAAGTAAGGCCCAAAGACGATGAACTGAAACTTCTAAAATGGTGAGCCAAAACAAAACTTTCTTCTGCCTCAAGGAATTATTGAGGGTGCTCGTTACTGAGACAGAAAACTAGTTAACAGTGTGTCACTGAGGAATTGAAAGTCTAATACACTGTTACTTCCTCAAACACCAACAGACCTGGGGCGAGGAGCAACCATCTTGGAAAGCTCAGATCCAGTCTCGTGATTCCGTCTTCAATCCCTGCTGTGTCTGATGTCCAAGACATATTTCCCAGTGCTATGAACAACCCCAGAGGTGAGAGGGGCGTGTCCTGTTCCAACAGTAGCTCCATGGAAGTTCAATAGAAGCAGAGCCTCTGTTTGGTCCCTAAAACAAGAGATGCTGGGGAATGAAATTTAAATTTAGACCAGAATCTATTTTCGCCATTTCCTTGCTATTCTGGAATTGCCTTTTTGCATGAGAGCCAACAAAAGTATACCCAGCATATGCTTTCCACACCATGCAACGTTTATAGAACAACCAGATGAATTACAGAACGGGTCAAGCTTCAGTTCCTCAGTGTTCTGTAAGGATGGGGTTAGGGTTAGGGGAACTATGAACCAGACATACAGCTTGGCAGAAGTTCTGGAGAACAGGCAAGATGGGCTGGCTTCCATGTCACAGACCCCCAAGTTGTAACTTTTACTTTTTCAAAACTTCAGCTTTCTAGAAAATTCCCTCAGACTTCTCATGGCTTGTTCCAACATCAGCTTTTTATCTGTTTGGTTTTACATGTGGTTCCATTAAAGACTCTTGCCACAGGACATTTAACAAGAAGAGGACCCAGGGCCCCCACATTTCCATTTACACACAGCAGTGCTATTGTTCAATCTCCAAGTGATCCTCCTCATTTTTAAAAGACTTACTTGTTTTATTTTATGCATAGGAGTATTTTGCCTTCATGTATATAAGTGTACCACATGAGTACAGTGCCTACAGAACCCAGAAGAGAGCATCAAGTCCCNTGGAACTGGAGTTACAGATGGTTGTGAGCTTCCCTGTGGGTGCTGGGAATCAAACCTGTGTCCTCTGCAAGAGCAGCCAGTGCTCTCAGCCACTGAGCCATCTCTATTGGTCTTCCTGCACATTTTATAATGGGATGGTTGTCTCAGCTCTCAACTCTCCCTCCACACAGACATCTGTCAGTAGTCTCCAAATGCCATCTTCTATCAAATGCCAACACTGCATCAAACTCTCCAAACTCCTCATGGCTAAAATAACAGAATGACACTGGGGCTGAGAGGTACCTNTCTGTGTAAGATAGCTGTTTGCACACAGTTCTGTCAAGCTGGAGGAAATCTGTTCCAGTCCCTCCCTGTAAAACACATATCATACACATACAATTCATNAGGAGAGATTTTAAGTAGCCATGGGGGATCAGAACAGAGATGCTAGCTGGCAAAGCATCCCATGCTGGCCTGCACAGACCACTCAAATCTGCACCTGTCTCTTATACACATCTAGGTGTAAGATAGCTGTTTGCACACAGTTCTGTCAAGCTGGAGGAAATCTGTTCCAGTCCCTCCCTGTAAAACACATATCATACACATACAATTCATCACAAAGAAACACAGTACACATTAAAAACAAAAAAGAATCACAGCCATCACTTTTCATTTCAAGCACAGTGAGGCTGAAATAAGCCAAGAATTCATACCAGACACTTGGGATCTACCCAGGTGGCACTGATGGGCCTCAGCTTTATAACAGCAAGTAGGCTTTGCCCTTAGAGTCCTGCTGCAAACTCCATCCTGGTAGAGCTGGTCCTACACACACAGCAGAAGACATCTTTTACAAACCTCCCTCCCACCTAAAAGAAGCCTACTCTCTGAAAATGTAGGTTGGAATAGTTAAATACACTGACATATCTCGCACAGTGGATATCTAAGTTAAAAAGATCAGAAGAGGGAAAACAGACACACACACACACACACACACACACACACCCCACAGAGGCTACTTCTCAGATCCTACCAGCCTATTACTTTTCAATAGACTCACACACACACACACAAAGGGTTTTCTGAATGTAGGAAAACAAGTTTATAATTACATAATTATGCAGCCACACCACAATTTTTCTTTTATGTTACCTTTATCTTTAAAAGGCAACAGACAGGGCTGTACTAAAAAGCAATAAAGCATGGGTAATTTAATACCAAATTACATCCATATTGAAAAGTTTACATGCAGTTGAGAGCAGACGGAGGTCAGATTTTCAACAGGACTGTCTTTAATTGTGGCCATCAGTTTTAGCAGTCCCGATCTCCGGATCAAAGACAGATATAATGGGCTTCCTCAACGCTGAATAGTGAAAGCAGACAGCAGGAATGGCGTTATCTGGCACCCAAAGGTCATAAAAAAAAATTACAAGAAAGGGAATGTGTCTTATTGTAAAATTATATATCTAAGATAAAATACATTTTNAAAAAAAAAGTCATTCTCCCTCATCCAGTTTCCAGTGAGCTATTATAAGTGTAGATCTTTTTATAGGGGGAGGGGGTCATTTTGTCACAGGTGCAAGCCTTCCCCAGCTTTGCCTCTAATAAATGCACAACCTCTGCATAAATCTTTGCAAATTGTTTCAGTTGCTGGCTATCATGATTTGTTCCATCCTGTACAGCAATCTCTTTTTTCCTGTATTTTAAGACTATGTGAGCTGAGAAAGGTCATCGCTGCCGCTTTCTTCTTCTTCTTCTGCTGCTTCTTCTTCTTCTTCTTCTTCTTCTTCTTCTTCTTCTTCTTCTTCTTCTTCTTCTTCTTCTTCTTCTTCTTCTTCTTCTTCTTCTTCTTCT
>LZPO01044427.1:414212-429581 GCA_001675575.1 Neotoma lepida | reverse complement strand
GAAAGCCTGATTAGAGAAGCAAATAATTTCCAAAACCTGAAATACAGACACAAAGGATCAATAGTCAGAGAAGTGCCAACATTTTCTGCATAAGTATCTAAAGCCAGCACAAGCAGTACAAGGTAACACAAAATAGTCAGCTCAACACACAAAAACTATTACAGTGAATTCTTTTTTAAAAGATTAGAAACAGTGGTACAGAAAACAGAAAAGCATAAGACAACTATGTAACAGACTAAGAATAAAAAAGCCATTGTTCCTCCTTCAGCATCAGCGTATGCAAAGACCAAGATGGAGCATCAGATGGCCTGGGTAAGAACGCCATTGATGAAAGACAAGAGACAGGGAGCTGTGCGGTAGGAGATACACGGAAAAGAATGAAAAACTGTCAGCACCTGCTGGGCTGACAAGTNGGCAAAAGGCAGACACATGGTGGACACCAGTACATTCAGGCAAAACACGCAGACATGTAAAATGCATGTATTTTAAAAAAAGAAAGAAAATGAACATGTATTGGCTCCTCTTAGAGCAGAGACAGTGTGTGGTCTCAATTCTTCTGAACTGAGTCTTACCCAGAATGTCCAGAGAGAGAGCAAACGTGTGTGTGTGTGTGTGTGTGTGTGTGTGTGTGTGTGTGCAATTTTCACGTGTGTGTTCATATATGTGTGAGTGAACATGTGTGGAGTTTATGCAGAGGTCAGAGGTCACCCTCAGGTGTCATTCCTCAGGAGCTATCTACCTTATTTTTTCAGACAAGGTCCCTCACTGGGACCTAGGACTCATTGTTTTGAGGTTAGGTTGGCTGGCCAGCAAGCCCCCAGGGATCCTCTTGTCTGCTTTCTCAGAGCTGGGATTACCAGCAAGTCACCATGCCTGGTTTTTCATGGGGATTCTGAGACTCAAACTCAGGTTCAAAGGCTTGTGTGGCGGTCACTTTAAAGACTGGTGTCTCCCCAGGCCCCAGGTCTGTATTATTAATGCCATGATCTTAAAGAAGAGTCATCTTTGGCAACCACTGAAAGATATTAATCTGTGTCAGGTAATAAGAAAAAAATACCACCAGGTGGTGGTTTAATCCCAGCACTCGGGAGGCAGAGGCAGGAGGATCTCTGTGAATTCAAGGCCTGCCTGGGCTACTAAATGAGTTCCAGAAAGGCACAAAGCTACACAGAGAAACCCTGTCTCAAAAAAAAGAATTCCAGGAAGAATTTTCTTGTAATAAGATTTTGTAAATCATATGATAGGAGAATATGGTCTTTGTAATATGTCTGTTTGATGAAGCTGAATTATATTTCCCAGAACTCCACTTTTCTTGCATATATATAGATAATATTTATGCTATACTATTNTAAATAATTGCCCATCTCATTCTCATAGCCATAGTACAAGACTGACTTGATAGTGAGTCCACATTTCAAAGNTAAGGGAATTGAGACAACCAGGGATCGATATGCTTTGCTCAAGACCACACNCTCGAAAGTGTCACAGACTGCTGTAAGCTATCCACCCTTACTGGTCCACCCTTCTAACCACTACAAATGTCAGAGCAATAAAGCCAGAAGACTGTTGATGACTTGTTGAGACCATGCTTCCACTAATACTTGTCATTCTGAGACAAGCGGCAGAAGTATACTGCTACCTATGTCAAACCTAAGCAAAATTCTATTGCTGTTCTTTATTTCTTGAGATAAAGATTTACAAGGTCAATAGTTGAGGCTGTGTCATTTACTTTAGTAAAGCTGTTGTGTCTGGAACAGCTGATTTAACTGACATCACCATTACCGAGTTTAAGATGACCTGCTCACATTACCCAAGACCAATCTATCCAACATAGTGAGTTCTATCAGGAAGTGACAGGAATCAACATCTCCACCTTCTTCAAGTGACTAAGAGGACAACATTTCTACTGTTTCCCAAAGGATGCAATCGTGCTTTTATCTACCCTCTGAATGAGAGGAATAGCAGCAGCTTCTACTCCATCCTTGCTAAAAATCAGGAGCCATTATGAAGTTCTATCATGACTGATGGTACATATTTTAATAGTTCGCTTCTCCCTTTTATAAATGACGGATGAATTGAAATTCCTTGGGCAGGGGAAGAGGTGGAGACATGGAGACATGGCTCAGTGGCTATATGCACTAGATTCTCATGCAAAAGACCTGTGTTCAGTTCTCAGCTTCCATAGGACAGATCACAAACACCTATAACTCCAGTTCCAGGGCATCCAATGCCCTCTTCTGGCTTCCATGAGAAGCACACATNCAAGGTACTCACCTATTCAGGTGAAACATTCAGACACAAAATGAAATAAATAAATGTTTTTTAAGGAGCAGTGATCTAAGCCCTCTCTATTCTAAAAAGAAAGAAAAAGAAAACAAGTCCCTCTAGGAGTACTATGATGTGGTCAAATCTTCATGTTCCTGAATTCTAAACTTCCTGCATTCTTGCTCTGTGTTCCTGGGAGCTGGGAGCTACTGTCTAGTAGTCTCTGAAAAGCCTAGTTATACTTCTTTCTCCCAATTTTCTAATTACCCTGGAAATGCATCAGGCACTTTTAGAAAGACTAGAACACTGAAAGACACTAAGATGATATTGTGTTTTCCCTTTCTTGCTGTTATCTGGCTTCTCTTCACTTAAAACAATTAATGCATTGAGGCTTTGTTAAGAAGTCATAGCTCTTCCTACCTGACCTCCATTCACCAGAAATGAATTCCTCTCACTTATTTGTGTTAAAAACCCACTTGAGCTGCTCAGCTCCTCAAATACATCAAATATTGAGACTGTTCAAACCACTATCATACTCTCTCTGTGTTACAGATTGTGATAGCCACGCTGTGATGGCTTTTTTTAATTGTTAACTTGACTACATCTGGAATTAACTAAAACCCAAGCATGGCACACCTGTGAGGGATTTTTTTCTTAATTAAAGCATTTGAAGTGAAAAGACCACTTTTAATCCAGATCTTTTGAGTGGGAAGATCCACCTTTAATCTGGGCCACGCCTTCTGCTGGCAGCCTATATAAGGACATGGAAGAAGGAAGTTTGCTCTCTTTGCCTGCTTGCTCTTGCTCTCATTGGCAAGTCTATTCCTTCACTGGCATGAGAGCCTACTTTGGGATTCTAACATATGCTGAAGGCCTGTTAAAACATCCAGCCTCATGGACTGAACAACTACTGGATTCTTGAACCTTCTGTTGGCAGACAGTCATTGTTGGACTAGCTGGACCACAACCTGTAAGTTATTCTAATAAATCCCCTCGAGAGAGAGAGAGAGAGAGAGAGAGAGAGAGAGAGAGAGAGGTGGTAGATATATTTTATAAGTTCTGTTCCTCTAGAGAATCCTGACTAGTACATATTTGGTACCAGAAGTAGTTCTAGAGCAACAAAAGTATAAGGGTGATTATTTTAAGTAGGCTTCCAATTTGCCAACATCTACAGTTACTGAGGTNTCTCCAATTACTGAAGCCCCTTTTAGAAGTTTGGAGAGTACTAAAAGCCCATGATATGAACTGTTTTATAAACCTAAGGAGACAATTGCATTTGATTATGCTGATTCATCAATTGTGAAAGGCAATGGATTTGGTGATTCCATATATAAAACTTCTGACAATTTGTGGAAAAATAAGGAAAATGATGATGCTGATTTGTTGTTCCTGGCATCTCTGGATAAACTGACAAAGAAAAAGAATGAGCTTCNTGATAAAATTAACCAACTTCTAGCATCTCAGAATACAATGAAAGACAACAAACTCACTGATAAAATTGACCAACTCCAGATGCACATAAACAGTCTAAAGGTTTCTAAGTGTGCCCTGGAAGAGAATCTTCTCTCCAGCAGCCACAGAACTCAAGTTTCGAAAATCAAACCAAAGCCCTCATTATAAGGTTAGCTGAATTACAGNAGAGATTCAAGTCCCAGCCTCAGAGGGTGTCAGAGGTTAAAGTCAGGGCATTAACTGGTAAAGAATGGGATCCTGTAACTTGGGCTAGAAATGTGTGGGAGGACTCTATTGAGGCTGAGAACTTCAAACCCTCAGATTCTCAAGGGTTTATCTCACCTGAGGAAGTAGTCTCTCCACCCTCAGCAGAAGATGTCTCCCCACCCTCACCCCCTGAAATATTACCTTTTCCCTCTTTGACTAAGGAAATTAATCCTTCATTGTCTGCCAAACCAGCAGTGACTTTCTCTAAAGGAAATGCCAGACAAGACAATACTGATGTTCCTCGGGGCCCACCAATAGTTGCCTCTAGACCTATAACTAGACTTAAGGCTAAGCAGGCTCTTAGAAGGGAAATAGAAAGTGTAGGAGGGGGTGCAGTACACTACTAAAGAGCTTAATGAGTTTGCTGATTCACTCAAGCAGACGTCTGGGGAGTATGTGTGGGAATGGATTATAAAGGAATGGGATCATGGTGGAAGGAACATAAGGCTGAAACAGACTGAGTTTATTGATATGGGCTGTCTTAGGGTTTCTACTGCNGTGAAGAAACACCATGACCATGGCAACTCTTATAAAGGAAAACATATAATTGAGGTGGCTCGCTTACAGTTCAGAGGTTCAGTCCATTATTGTCATGATGTGACATGGTGGCATACAGGCAGACATGGTGCTGGAGCAGGAGCTAAGATTTCTTACATCTTGACTCACAGGCAAAGGGTAGTGGTCTGTCTTACTGGGTGTAGCTTGAGCATAGGAGACCTCAAAGCCTACCCCCAACAGTGACACACTTCCTCCAACAAGGCCACACCTACTCTAACAAGGCCTCACCTCCCATTAGTGCCACTCCCTTTGGGGGCCATTTTCTCTCAAACCACCACATGGGCTCACTGAGTGGCGATTCTAGGTGTAATANGGAAGCTTGAAGTTTTCAAAAGTGTCAAAAGTTTGTTTGAATGGTTGGTTGAGGGTTTATCAAAAGATGGCCTACTGAAAAGAAGTTGGAGATGCCTGATATCCCTTGGTTTAGTGTTGACAAAGGAATTTTTAAGGCCCCAGGAAATTCCAATGCTAGAGTGGGTACGCTGTGTAAAACCAAATCCTCCACAATGGGAAGGTTCAGAAGATATGCCCTTCACTAATTCTATTAAGACANAAAATGGTGAGAGGGGCACCAGCACATTGGAAGAGCTTTGTTATCATCCTTTTTCTTGTGTCAGACCTTAGGGTTGGGGATGCTGCTGCTCAGGTGAATGAATTAAAAGCAATGGGTTTAATTGGGCCCCAAAATGGCAGCCCTGAATTGTCAAAGGCAAGATGATCATAGTTATCATAATAGGCAACATAGACAAAGCAATGTCCATAATGGCCTAACCCATGATGGGTAGCATAGGCAAAGTGATTGTTTATGGTAGCATGGCTTGTATGGACTTTNNATACTAGCTGATCNGTNATGGTATTTCCAGGTATAGAATAGAGGAAGAGCCTACTGCATGTTTTACTTGCCCTGTATAAGTGGAAAATTTCTCAAACAAATGAAAGAAAGTTTCCATTGGATTGTGGCAAAAGGGAACCTCAGCCCATGAATGAATTTCCAGACTTGAGCCAATTTGCANTCCTAGAACCCCTTAAATAAAGGGATGGCCAGGTTCCCCCAAAGACCCTTGAGAAAATACCTAAGAGTTTTACTGTTAGCCTTTCTCCAGTCCTTCTCCAATGGGACCTATGGTCTTTTACAAGGGTAACTGTGCAATGAGGAGGAAGAAACCATCAGACAAAACCAGGTCTGTTATATACTGGTTTTGAATTGACTATGATTCTGGGAGATCCCAAGAACATCATGGCCCTCCAGTTAAAGTAGGGGCTTATGGAGGCCAAGTGACTAATGAAGTTTTGGCTGAAGTCCAACTTATAGTAGGTCCAGTGAGTCCCAAAGTCATCCTGTGGTTATTTCCCTGGTCCCAGAATGTATAATTGGGATAGATATACTTAGAAATTGGTAGAATTCTCACAATGCTTCCCCGACCTGTGGAGTGAGGGCTATTATGGTTGGAAAGGCTAAATGGAAGCCTTTCGGGTTGCCTCTGCCCAGGAAAAAGGTAAATCAAAACAGTATCTCATCCCTGGAGGAATTGCAGGAATTAGTGCCACTATCAAGGACCTGAAAGATGCAGGGCTGGTGGTTCCCACATCTCCCTTTACCTCTCCTATCTGGCCAATGCAGAAGACAGATGGATCATGGAGAATGACATCTGACTGTTGAAAATCCAATCAAGTAGTGATTCTAATTGCAGCTGCTGTACCAGATATGGTATCCTTACTTGAGCAAATTAACAGATCTCCTGGTACATGGTATACAGCCATTGTTCTAGCAAATGCCTTTTCTCAGTACCTGTCGATAAGGACCACCTGAAGCAATTTGCTTTCAGTTGGCAAGGCCAGCATATACCTCTACAGTTTCACCTCAATGACATATTAACTCTCCTGCCTTGCCTGTGTCTTTAGTTAGAAGGGATCTTGATTGTCTGTCTCTTTCAGAAAATATCACATTGGGGCACTTTATCAATGACATTATACTGATTGAACCAAGTGTTATTGGTAACACATACATACAGCAGAGGCTTGGAAATAAATCCAAACAAAATTCAAGGATTTCTACCTCAGTGAAATTTTTAGGAGTCCACTGGTGTGGGGCATGCAGAGATATTCCTTCTAAAGTGAAGGATAAGTTGCACCAGGCCCCTCCCACCACCAAGAAAGAAGCACAATGTTTAGTGGGCCCATTGGGATTCTGGAGACAGCACATTCCTCTCTTGGGTGTGTTACTCCAACCCATATACCAAGTGACTAGAAAGCTGCCAGCTTTGTGTGGGGCCTGAAACAGGAGAAGGCTCTTCAACAGGTCCAGATTGCTGTGTGGGCTGCTCTATCACTTGGACCATATGATCCAGCAGATCCAATGGTATTGAATGTTTGACAATGGGCCATCAAGTTTTTATGTGCCCTGAGTTGCCCATCATGAGCTGGGTATTATCTGACCCACCAAGCCATAAAGTAGGATGTGCACAGCAGCAATCCATTGTCAAATGGAAGTGGTATACACATGATCGGGCCCAAGCAGGTCCTGAAGACACAAGAAGTTATATGGAGAAGTTGCCCAAATGCCTATGTTTTCACTCCTGTTACAATGCCATCTGCTGCCTATAGCCTCATGGGTTAGCCCTATTATTGGTTGACTGAGGAAGAGAAGACTAAGATGTGGTTTACTGATGGATCTGCAAGTTCTGTAGATACCACCCAGAAGTGAACAGCTGCACCATTACAACCCCTTCCTAGGACAACCCTGAAAGACACTGGTGAAGGGAAATCTTCACAGTGGGCAGAACTTCAGGCAGTACACATGGTCATGTATTTTGTTTGGAAGGAGAATTGAACAGAGTGTGATATTCACTGACTCATGGACTGTAGCCAATGGAGTGGCTGGATAGTCAGGGACTTAAAAAGAACATGATTGGAAAATTGGTAATGAAGACGTCTGGGGAAGAAGTATGTGGATAGATCTCTCCAAATGGGCAAAGGATGTGAAGATACTTGTGTCCCACAAGAATGCTCATAACAAGGTGACTTCAACTGAGGAAGAGTTCAATAATCAAGTAGATAAAATGACCCGTTCTGTGGATAGTCAGCCTCTTTCCCCAGCCATTTCTGTCATTGCTCAATGGGCCCATGAACAAAGTGGCCATGATGGCAGAGGTGGGGTTATGGATGGGCTTGATAACATGGACTTCCACTCACCAATGTGAAACTGGCTAGAGATGCTGCTGAGTGCCAGATCTGCCAACAGCAGAGACCAACGCTGAGCCTCAGACATGGCACCAGAGTGACCAGTCAGTGACCTGATGGCAGGTTACTACACTGGACTACTTCCTCTGTGGAAAGGACTACGCTTTGTCCTTACTGGAGTAGATACTTATTCTGGTTATGGATTTGCCTTTCCTACACCTAATGCTTCTGCCAAAACTACCACCCATGGACTTACAAAATGCATTATCCACCATCATGGTATTCCACACAGTATTGCTTCAGACCAAGGATCTTAATTCACAGCCCATGAAGTGTGACAGGGGGCCGATGGTCATGGATTCCACTGGCCTTACCATGTTCCCCACCATCCTGTAGCATCTGTCCGGATAGAAAGATGGGATGGCCTTTTGAAGACACAGTTACAGTGCCAATTAGGTGGCAGCAGCCTGGAGGGCTGGAGCAGGGTTCTCCAGAAGGTAATATATGCTTTGAATCAGGGTCTAATATTTAGTACAGTTTCTCTCATAGCCAGAATCCACAGGCTCCAGGAATCAAGGGGTGGAAAGGGAAATAGTTCCACTCACTGTCACCCATAGTGACCCACTAGGAAAATTTTTGCTTCCTGTTCCCATGACCTTAAATTCTCCTGGCCTAGAAGTTTTGGTTCCAGAGTGGGGAGCACTCCTGCCAGGAGCCACAACAAATGTTCTATTGAACTGGAAGCTCAGAGTTCCCCTTTGCCACTTTGGGCTTCTGACACCCTTAAACCAACAGACTAAGAAAGGAGTAACAGTGTTGGAAGGGGTGATTGATGCAGATTACCCAGGGAAGTCAGATTGCCTCTCCACAATGGAGGTAAGAAGGGTTATGCCTGGAATACAGGCAATCCTTTGGGGCATCACTTGGTGTTACCATGTCCTGTGATTAAAGTCAATGGGAAACTACAACATCCTAATCCAGGCAGGATGACCAAGGACATAGACCCTTCAGGAATGAAGGTATGAGTCACTCCTCCAGGAAAAGAGCCAAGACCTGCTGAGGTTCTTGCTGAGGCGAAGGAAACACAAAATGGGTAGTGGAGGAAGACGGTTATCAATAGCAGCTAAGGCCATGTGACCCATTGCAGAAATGAGGATTACAATTGACATGAGTGTTTGTGTCATATTCTGTTAAGAATGTGTTTGTACAGACATTTGTGTTTTCTTTCCCTGATTTCTTTATCATGTGATGTAACATCACTTAAAAGAACATCAGTGATTATCAAATTTAAGTTTGAGATACTAAAAGAATGTCCCTCAAGGGACATTGCCAGGTATTATGTGTTTGTGATTGTATGAGAGATAGTTATAGCATGCTAGGCATAATTATGACCTTGTTAAATATATAATGTGTTTGTAATTGTACATGGAATAGTTATATCATGTTAGGTGTAATTATGATCTGGTTGTTGTTTTCATTTGGAAATTAAGCGTGACATAAGGAGATATGATTGTGTCAAGTTGAAAAGTAATAGACTTGTGATGGCTATTCTTAGTTGTCAACTTGACTACAGCTGGAATTAACTAAAACCCAAGTGGCTGGGTACACCTGTGAGGAATATTTTTCTTAATTTAATCATTTGAAGTGGAAAGATCCACTTTTTTAATGTATCTTGGGGTTTTGTCTGCATGCATTTCTGTGTGAGGATGCCACACCCCCTGGAACTGGAGTTACAGACAGTTGTGAACTGCTATATGGGTGCTGGGAATTGAACCAGGTCCTTTGGAAGAGCAGCTGAAGTGGCCAGTGCTCTTAACTGCTGAGCCATATCTCCAGCCCAGCAAGACCCACCTTTAGTCCAGATCTTCTGATGTGGGAAGATCCACCTTTAATCTGGGCCATGCCTTCCACTGGCAGCCTAGATAAAGGACATGGAAGAAGGAACTTGCTCTGTGCCAGCTTGCTCTCGCTCTCACTGGTAAGTCCATTCCTTCACTGGCATTAGAGCCTACTCCTTAAGAATTCTGGTGTGTACTGAAAACCAGCTGAGACATCCAGCCTCATGGACTGAACAACTACTGGATTCATTGACCTTTCATTCATAGGCAGCCATTGTTGGACTAGCTGAACCACAGCCTATAAGTCATTCTACCATTATAATAATTCCATATATATATATATATATATTCATTCTGTGAGTTCTGTTCCTCTAGAAAACTGGGATGAATACACACACCTACTTTGCCTCCTTGTGGTTCTGAGCTACTACTTGATCTGCAGCGACCTGGGATCCAAGTCACCTCATTGATGCCATAGAACCTTGCTGTGCCTTCCTTCCACAAACATCCTTGGCTTATAGAGAATAGCCTTCTCAGCACTCTTCAAAGACCCAGAACACTCTAATTAATGTATTCTTAAATATCTAAAGAGATTATTGTTGTTGTTTGTTTTTACTCTTTTGTGGGGCCCACCACTGAGCTCCCAAATAAATCACACACAGAGACTTATTACTTATGAATGCCTGGCCTTAGCTTGGCTTAGTTTCTAGCCAGCTTTCCTTAACTTCAATTACCCCATCTACCTTTTGCCTCTGGGCTTTTCATGTTCTCCTACTTCTGTAAGCCTTACTCTTACTCCATGACTTGCTGTGTAGCTGTGTGGCTGACCCCTGGAGTCCTCCTCCTTCTCTGGCTCCTCAATCCCTCCTCCCAGATTTCTCCTTCTATATATTCTCTCTGCCTGCCAGCCCCACCTATCCTTTCTCCTGCCTTGCTATTGGCTGTTCAGTTCTTTATTAGCCCATCAGGTGTTTTAGACAGGCACAGTATCACAGCTTCACAGAGTCAAACAAATGCAACATAGACAAAAGCAATACACCTTAAAATAATATTCTACTACAGATTATATTCTAGATCTTTTTAGAGGACATGGCTGAGTCAGGCAAACATGGCAAAACCATTCATAACCTTTCTAACTTCCTGGCCAGCTGAATGCCTAGTGTGGCACTGAATATGCTAATGAGTTACTACATTGACCCTAGAATCTCTGGCAAATGAATGCATGTCCATAAATGCAGCCACATTTAAAATCCTACTGCTCCTTCCTTTTTATTTGTTTGTTTCATGACAGGGTTTCTCTGTGTAGCCCTGGCTGTCCTGGAAATCACTCTGTAGACCAGACTGAGTACCAGGATTAAAGGCGTGCACCACTGCCCTCCACCACCACCCGGTGCTCCTTCAGAATTCATTTATGTTCATATTTGTATATTTTTATAAATAAGCAAAATCTTATTCTTTTGACTTGAGATTGGCATTCCAGGTATGCTGGGATGCTCTGTCTATAAATACAGATCTGAAGATGGTACATGGTGTTGACAATGGGCCATGCAGACCATGAAACTCCCTTAGTGAGGAGATCATTCTGGTTTGTAAGCTTAGAAGGCTACTTCCTCCAACAAGTCAGACTCATGGGCTTGGGATCTCACTGTCCTTTGTACCATCTATCTGACCCTTCTCAACCTCTCTTTTTCAATGGACACTTCTTCACAGCCAGCAAGTCATTCAACTCACTTGTAATTTCAGTCATCTTAAGGCCAAACATGAAGTAAACATTGGACTTCTTTAGCTCTGTGGCTACAAACCAGACACAAGCTTCAGAGCCAGCACAACTGCTTCTGCTCCCCAGGAACTTCTCTCTTCAGCTGTCACTGGGACTCAGCTGGTACATCCTGGAGCAGAACCTGGGAATGCCTCTGTGCTCTANGAGGCGACTTTGCTATCATCTTGCCCTTTCTCTAGCAGGAGTCGTCTACCCTTCAGAGTCTGAACAGAGCAGAATCCTCCAATGCAGGAAAGAAACTTACTCTAACACCAACAATAGCCACAAAATAAAATAGCTACATATACCAAAAGTGGTTTTCTACAATTGAAAAAACAAATGAATAAAAGCAATTCTCTTCCCAGAAATTTAACGGAGTTCAAAATAAAGACAACAGTTAATAGTGTGACATACTCAGGATTGTCACCAAATGAATAGACAATCCTGGCNGTGCTGTGGGAGGGGATGACTGTGACTGACATGTTTATTTATCTCCGTAATCATTCACTGTATGTGACTAGCACAACATCATGTTGCATGCCTTACATAGATATAATTTTAAAAAGTTAAAACATAGGCTGGAGAGGTGGCTCAGCAGTTAAAAACACTTGCTGCTCTTGTAGAGGACCGGTATTCAGTTCCCAGCACCCACATAGTGGCTCACAACCACCTGTAACTCCAGTTCCAGGAGATCCAATGCCCTCTTCTGGCCTCCATGGCACCAAGCACCCATGTGGTACACATGGAGGCAAACACTCATACACATAAAATTAAAATTATACCTATTTTAATAAGTCCTCTCTCCCTGGAGAGTTCTCTTACTGTCCTCTATTTCTCAATGGGGACCTTGACAATGATGCTATAGCTCCTGTCCTGTGTCTTTTAGGAAGGACTTCTTTGCATGCAAACCTATAAAATCTTCTCTCCATAAAGCTTATGTATACTAAAGAAAGGAAAAGTAGGTTTTACGGACCATTCCGTGCTGGTAAGATATGAGTGCCATCATTACTCTCTCATTGCTGAGATAAAAATACTCCAGAAAAGGCAATCTGAAGGAGAAAGGGTCTATTTGGCTCACAGTTCCAAAGGAATATAGTCCCCCATGGCAGAGAAGACATGACAGCAGCAGGGAAGGTACAGTGACAAGGACAGGAGGCTGGCAGGTCACACTGCACCCGAACTTGGCAAACAGAAAATGAAGCAGCACAAGAGAGCTTCAAGCCCACCATCTGGGGGACCAAGTATTCAACCATGTGAGCCTAATGGGACATTTCACACTGGAACCACAACAATGGGGAAATGGCCTTCTTACACACTGCAGAACAGCAGGAATCCTGGACAGTAACAGAGCAGTACATATTTAAGGCCCTNCCATCTCTTCTATTGTACCATATCATTTCTAGAATTTAGGGTAAATGGTATCTTATAATCAGAGAAAATAAAGCACTGTCCCAAAATTTGATTAATATCACCAAGCCTTTGGGTAAAACAAAGCTTAAATACTACCTTCTCTTTAGAGATATTTTTTTTTCTATTTCTACCAAAAATACTATTTTTTTTCTTTTCCCCTACAGTCCTATATCCATTAGAGTCAGTTACTCACTGTATCATCATCCAGTGCTGCATGGAAGGTGTTTCTCTTATTTTTGCCACCTATGTGCTGTTAATTGCTGGAGAATCCAAGATGCTAAATTCCCATCTCAGAGTTGCCAGGTTACACTTGAGATGGCCTCTCCAGCCCCAAATGTTCTTAAATTCTTTCCAAGTGCTACACAATCACGGGACAAAAGGCCTGGACTTCTACATTGTACATCTCCCAAGAGTATTAGGAGCTGAAGGCCCAAAAACCTACTCATTTCTAAGGCTCCAAATTCATTGTCAACAATGGCAAATCCTGTTCAAGGTGTATCTAATAACAAATCTCAAATTTCCAAGCTATTGTTCACAGACGCCACAAAAGGTCAGCTGCCACACACGAATACTGTGTTTTAACACATGCTGGGTTTACCCCCAGCCGTAGCCCTCCCGCCAGTGTTTGGTTTACTTGTGTCTAGCACTGACAGACCTGCAGAGCTTCAGAGAGCTGCGGAGGAGTGTCCAGAGGGCTCCTGCCTGTTTGGAGGCCTTGGTATTTTTGTGGAATTGGTGAGTTCTCAATATTTGTTGTGGTGGTGATGGTGGTTGTGCTTGGAGATTCTTTGGGGGCAAATGCAAAATTTAGCAATCCCTGCACAAAGGCTTTCTGAGGTGTGTTCTAGATTAGTCCTCTCATTAAGCTGATAAATCAAGAGATCTCTTTTGTCCAGAAGTCAAAATCATCATCATTACCCTCCCCTTGCCTCCTAGAGAAAAAGACCTTTCCGCTTCCGTGCCATTTCTTCTCTCGGGCATCGATTGAGCACGGAGCTATTGTTTCAAAGGCAGGGGAAAATGTATTCTTTTCACAGGTTTATTCCTTCAGCTGGAATTTGTTTAAGTGGTCTCCCCTGCACAAACACAAAAAAGCCCTAATACATGCAGACTGGGTCGGCCTCATGCCATCGGATGTCACCGCTGACGGGTGATGGCACTTATATAGATTTACACAACAAAAACTACATTAAAAACGTTAAGGTGGGGGAGACAAAGGCACAAAGGCCTGGAAATTCACAGCCCGGATTTAAACATACTATATCTGAGAGGAATGGAGTGCATTAGGGTAATGGGCCGGTGACAGGGTCCCTATTGTACCTAGGTCCCAGACACTTAATCCCTCACAGAACTTCCTGGTGGCATTTCCTTTGTCTCCTTTTGGGGGGCTTATGTTTTTTAATGGCATTATTATTGTGTAAATGCTCTTATTTTATAAAGTAATTTCAGGCCGATTAGCATCTGTTTATGCAATTAGTGTAATTATACCTAATTACAGAGTAGAAACAACAAATGTAATTAGTTTATTAGAGGTACAACTGTGATAGGTAGTGATTTTTAAATCCTTAGGAAACTTTATTAACAAATATCTCATGAAGGTGAAAGCTAAATATTTAGATGCCAGCTCTCTCGTTTATGTACATATATATTTATTTCACAAGCTCAGCAGTAATTAGACCTACTGCTTGTCAAATTCAGTGCTAAAAAAAAATCATAGTGCCATTTTAGAGGAAATACAAATATAAAAACTGTGCTTGGGAAATGAGAGCCACTCACTGGTGTTTTTCTTTACGGTTTGGTTTTGTAAATCTCTCTTTAGTTAAGATGTCTTATACAGAGTGTCACCCGCAGGTGACGGTAGTTATAAACCCCACAGAGATTTACCATAACACCACAACATATGACACCCACCTGTGTTATATGGCATTGCTGAGGACAATTGTCTCTTTATCCTTGTGTTGCGTTTCTCCATTTAATTATAAGCCAAAGTGGAATTAAAAGGTGAANTCGAGGCTGGAGAGATGCCTTGGTCAGTGAAGTGCCTGCCACACAAGCATGAGGACCTGAGGTCACTCCCACATGAAAAAGCCAAGCGCAGAAGTGCGCACCTGTAATCCCNGTGGTGGGAAGGCAGAGGTGGGATCCCTGGAGCTTGCTGGCCAGTTATTCCAGCCAAACTGATGCAGGCGCAGTAAGAGACTCTGTCTCAAAAACTAAATGATTGAGGTAGACACCTGTNGTGTTAGGTTTCTATTNCTGTGATAAAANACCATGACCAAAAGGAACTTGAGGAAGAAAGATTTATTTTGTCTTATGCATCCATGTCACATTCCATCATCAAAGAAAGTCAGGGCAGGAACCTGGAGAGAGGAGCTGATGCAGGGGCCACGGAGGAGTTATTCACTAGCTTGCCCCTCATGGCTTTCTCAACCGACTTTCTTNTGTACTCCAGGACCACCAGCCTAGGACTGGCACTGTCCACANTGGGCTGGGCCCTCCCACACCAATCANCAACCAAGAAAATGACCCCCACAGGTTTGCCATAGNCTAATTTGGTAGGGGTATTTTCTCAATTGAGCTTCTCTCTTCCAAAATGACTTTAACTTGTGTCAGGTTGACAAAACACTAGCCAGCATAACA
>LZPO01044427.1:376783-388904 GCA_001675575.1 Neotoma lepida | reverse complement strand
GCCCCTTGTCCCTAGCTGAAGAGCTGTTGACAGTTGATGGCTTCTGANGGAGGGAGACGTGTATTTCTTGTGGTTGTCATGGCCTCTGGTTAGGTCAGCCATGCTCGCCCCGTACCCATGAGTTCATGATCAGCACAAGTTTGACTAGGTGGGTTATAGAAGAAGAAGAAAAACATAGGCCAAAGCTCAGAGGCGTGGGGTGAATCTAAGAGGAGTTAGGAGACTAGGAGGAGAAGTGGGGTGAACACGATAAAAATACATGGTATTAATGTATGAAATTCTCAGAGTTGATAAAAAAATATTATATTTTAAAAGCTGNGTGTCTTATTTATGGTTACTATTGCTGTGATAAAACACCATGTCCAAAGCAACTTGGGAGGAAAGGTTTATTTGGCTTACACTTGCACATGATAGCCCAATATTGAAGGATGTTAGGACCAGAACTCAAACAGGGTAGGAACCTGGAGGCAAGATCTGATGCAGAAGCCATGGAGGGGTGCTGCTTACTGGCTTGTTTCCCCTGGCTTGCTCAGCCTGATTTCTTATAGAACCCAAGACCACCAGCCAAGGGGTGGCCCCACCCACAATGAGCTAGGCTTTCCCACATCAATCACTAATTCAGAAAATGCCCTACAGGCTTGCCTACAGCCTGATCTTATAAAGACATTTTCCCAATTGAGGTCCCTTCCTCTGATGACTCTACACTAGGTGTGGTGGTACATGACTATAATTCTAGCACTTTATAGATGGAGTCAAGAGGATCTGAATACAACACCATCCATCCTCTGCTATGTGGAAGCTCAAGAACAACATGGAATACATGAGACCTTGTTTCAAAATATATTTAATAACATTTCAATAAGAAACTATATTTAACATTTGCCATAACAGTAGAATTCACAGATGACAAAGAAAATTCATTTCTATAATTAAGTTTGTGTGCATATATAGTCATTTAAAACCAGAATGAGTTCTGAGAAATGCATCATTAGATTATCCTGTCATTATGCAANCAAGTAGATGAATTTACCCACACCTGGCTAGGATAGTCCACTACACACCTAAGCTAGATGCTGCAGCCTATGTGCCTATAGGCCAGACATTTGAATAGCAGGCTACTGTATTATATGTTGTAGGCAATGACAACAGTTATTTATCTGAAAAAAAATCTCAACACTGAAAAGGTACATTCAAAGTACAGTATAAAAAATAACAAATTGCATGCCTATGAGGGCACTTACCATGAACAATATGGAGCTGGCAAGTACCATGTGGATATGAAGGCCTTAGACATGAGCTCACCCCACTGTAGAATTTATGAATGCCGTGCACTTCTACTGTACTAAATTCACCTTTCAATCTTTCTTTCTTTGGTAATGAATTAATCTTAGCTTGGTGTGATACTTTTCTTTATAAACTTTCTAATTCTTAGCTCACTCTTATATATATAGATTTAGCTTGAAACACACACACAGCAGGCAATGGAAAGGTCTCAGCTGTTTATGACCTTACNGGACTGCTGTCATGACCACTGTCATGGCCCAAGATGTCATTATATGGCTTTTGACCATACTCAAGGACAGTAAAATCAAAGTACCACCATTTCTACCAGTGTGAAAATCANGCCTTTCTCCTTTTAAAAGNACTNCTTCTGGGGTTGGAAAAATGGCTCAGTGGTTAAGAGCACTGGCTGCTCTTCCACAGGACCCNGGTTCAGTTCCCAGCACCCACACGGCAGCTCCAGGGGATCTGACTCCCTCACACAGACATGTGTGCAGATAAAACACCAATGAGCATAAAATAAAGAGAAATAAATTTTGTAAAAAGTGCTACTTCTGCAATCCTATTTCGAAATTTTTAATCATTTTTGAACAAAATCAGAAAAGTGAAGTTTGAAAAACTTATCCATCAGTTTTTAATAAAGAAAATGTAGAGACTAGTTCATGTCATGTTCTGAATTCAGCCTGTTAAGTACAACACTCCATTTGGGCCCAACTGTCTTTCTCAGATTATATATACCTTTCTTTTTAAGTAAATACATAGCTACCAATGAGTTTTAAGATAACATGTATATTTTAAAACAATTTCCACAACCACAAAAATAGAAAAAAAANCCTCCCATTATGAGAAATTACCTTTTACCTGTATTTATAGTAGCCCCCAAAGTCATCATTTATAAGTAATGGATGTATTTCTAACCAAATGGATATTGAAAGAAAAAAAAGTGCATTTTGTGAGCTCTATGGGAAAGGGCCTTGCAAATAGCATGTAGGTAATTACATCTCTGGAACCATGCAATTGGCCACCTATCTTGGTGAAATTACGGTAATGTGCATTTTGGCGAATCATATCATTTGAGTCGTTTTAAACGTACACGGTGCATTTCTTCTCTTCCCTCTCAGAGTAATTCTCCAGAACACCTCAAACTCAAAGGAAGATGCAGACACGCCCTGGCCATCCCATCATAACTAGCTTTGCTCTGTGGAATGGTTACAGTACCTTTCTCCACCTAAATNTCATTTTCCTAGAAGATGCCACCAGGAAGAGCCACGCCTTCATTTCCACCACCATGGTAGCAGACCTGAGTGAGGGGACTTTGTCAAGCCTCAAGTGGTGACATAAAAACAATGGCCGGCAAGCCACACCTTTCCCTGCACTGTCACAGAAGAGAAATTGTTCCTTCCATGTCTGCGAGCTAGGTTTATCATTGCCCAAAGCGAAGGCCCTTCTATCTAATTTAATCCATGCCATGATACTGTTCATATTCATCTATGCAATCACATTATAATATATGAAAAACTGATTGTGAGGAATGGGGGTGGGAGCTTTCTCACGCATCACCATAATAGATGTGTACAGAGCTCTGGAATATTAAACTAATGATTTCATTTGTCTACTCTTGATGTTATTGAAGAGTTTTATCCTATGCATAATTAACAAGGTTTTGAAAGGTTGGATATAAAACATGATGGCGTTTCTTGTCAGCTTACATTGAGAAGTCTACGGTGACCAATACAAACAACCTGTGAGGGTGCTCTCCAACTAATCTGGAAGAATGATGAATGCCGTGCTCTAGCAAATTGGCTTTGTTTTCACAAATTCGTTCTTGTTCATTCTCATTTTCTCACTCTCTCCCAACCCCACCTCCACTAGTAACTATATAATGCAAAACAGAAGCCTTCTAAAAACCATTAGAAACNCTGGCNTACTTACATTTCACAAGCATCAATGTCTATAGACCTTAAATGAAAGAGAGGAAAGTATGGACAGAGCCATAGTAATCACATTATTGTCTAATTCACACAAGGGTCTCTTGCCATGGATTACTTTGGATTAGTAAAGTTAGAAACACTACAAAGCACACAAATCCTACCAGTGATAAATTTGGTGGCTATGATTCCCCGTCGGTAGGCTCGCATGTGTGCACAAAAGTCACCATACAAATAAAAGTATTGCCTCCCATTTGTGACTCTTTCCCTTGCCCCAAATAGTTGATCATTTAAAAATATTATATTAATGTTATAATCATACTATGAAAGCAGCTAGGAAATAACATGCAGGTTGGATGATTTGGGTCAAACTGGAACTGAAGCAACATGTTGAAACAAAACAGAAGACCTAGCCACAAGGGGTGGAGCTAGATTCATGAGCGCTCAGTATGCCACAAATATGGGTGCCAGACACTGTCCAAGCTGTGTGCCCCAAACACTAGAATGGGGTCATTTAAGAACACTGGACAAGCCTGGCAGTGGTCCTACATGCCTTTAATCCCAGCACTCGGGAGGCAGAGGGAGGCAGATCTCTGAGTTCAAGGCNGGCCTGATCTACAGAGCTAGTTCCAGGACAGCCAGGGCTANACAGGGAAACCCTGTCTCAAACAAACAAACAAAAAGAACACTGGCTGGTTGTCTCACTGTACATTAGTTGAAACAAGAATGACTCTAAGACTGACATATTCAAAACAATTATGGCTGACCTTTTATTTGTGTGTGTGTACATTTGTATGTATGTATTGCTGAGGGGGCTTGCATATGTGTGCACTGGGGAGAGGGTACAGGTGCATGCATGTACACGTGTATGTGGAAGACGGAGGCCAACTTCTACCATTCCTCAGGAAGCACTCACCTTCGTTTTCCACTTTGTTTTCTAAGACAGGGTCTCGCACTGCTCTGGGGCTCACCGGTTGCTGGCTGGCTGCAGTGCCTCAAGGATACTCCTGTCTGCCACCCAAGGGCCAGGATTACAAGTAGAGGCCACCACACTCCTGCATTGGGAGAGCCAGAGAACCAGGAAGTCTGCTGTAAGACTGTGGCTTGTAAACAAGACCTGAACAATGACAATACCGGTTGACATGCCAACGTGGATGAGGGGAATCTCCTGAGCCTCATCTCTAGATGAAGAGCTATAGGCAATTAACAATGGCAGAGAAAGGGAGAATTAGTCTTCCCCAGGCATGGGCACCCCAACTGGTTACCCAATTCCAAGTGGTCAGTCCTAAAAACATAATCCTAGCAACACTGAAAGGACTCAGCAGGTGAATATGAATATNATATATAGAGAGAATATATATATTGTGTGTGTATAAAACAACAATAAAGAAAAAGAGGCCACGAATTTAAAAGGGAGTGGATATGTGAGAGATGGGAGGGAAGAGAGTAGGGATAAATGATNTAATTATATTTTAACTAAAAATAAGATAAATAAATAAAATAACATGGAAAGTGTTTGAGAAGATACCTAATGTTGGCCTCTGGCCTTCACACATATATACATATGCATGTATACCTCTACATGCATATACACANATATACATGAACACATATACACACATGCAACATACACAAATGAATCAGTCCAGTCAAAATCCACTTGAGGGACATAGACATCAGTCAGAGATGAGCAGTTCAGGCTTTCTGGAAACCACTCCCAGTCAGCTTGCTGGTGCTGATGGTTGTTTTCATTTTAGGAAGCCACACAAAACCCCCAGCCACTGACCACAGCAGCAGAACGTGGGTCGTTTGCTAGAGACTTGATAACAGTGGGCAGGAGGAGCAAACACCCCCACCTAGTAAACGCTGAAGGGCGGTGACTCTCACTCCAACAGTTACCTTCAAGGTAAAATTAATTATTAATTGGCAAAGCCTGGACATGGAATGATCGCTATCAATATTTTAATACTTTCCTTGCTAATTTCATTCTCACCAGAACCATTGAAGATGTTTGCTTTCTGTGAAGCTTGCCATAATGATCGTCTTAAGTTTTCCAACATTCTGAAATTCTCTTCTTTAATTTCTAAGATTAAACAAATTGGAAAAAAAAAGAGGTTCATATTTCATTCCTACAGACAAACGATTTTTCCATTCTTTGCAGGTTCATGAACCTCTGAGTGGTATTAATTTTTAAACCCCCACCCATGCTGCAAGTCTCATCTATGCAGATATGTGTTTTTACAGTAGTCTGGGGGGGGTTATGTGTACACCTTGAATTTGTGGAAGCAGAAAATGATCTTCCAGGTAAACTGAAGTCATCTCTAGAGCCAGCTTCTAGAAGAACCCAGTCAAAATTCGTCTCACTTCAGGTTTCTCCAGAATGGTTTAAAAGACCCTTCAAGTAGCAAGGCCTGGACAAGTCACAAATGGTGTGGGCAAATAGAAAATGAGATGNCGGCAGGAGAATTGGGAGTTCCGGGCCAAGCTGCACTACACACAGACATCCTGCCTTGTAGTGGGGGAGTGTTTGGCAAGCATGCATGAAGCCCTCAGTCTGATACTCAGCACTGTGTGGTGATATATTGTGTCCCCCAATATTTTGTGCACCCCAATAAAGCTTATCTGAAGATCAGAGGAAAAAGCCAGGTACTATATTAAACATAGAGGTCAGGAAGTGGTAGCACACACCTTTAATCTTAGCATTCAGGAGGCAGAGATCCATCCGGATCTCTGTGAGTTCAAGGCCACACTGGAAACAGAGCCAGGCATGGTGGCACATGCCTTTAATCCCAGCACTAACCATAGAAGTCTGGAGGTCTGTACAGACAGACAGGAAGCGATGTAACTGGGCAGAAAGAGGAAGTGAGATGGCAGAACAGAAAGGCATATAGGCATGGGTATACAGGAAGTAGGTCTCTTTGGAGGCTGAGGAGTCGGTAAGGTGAGGTTGGCTGTGTCTTGTCCTATTCCTCTGAGCTCTTGGTTTTCACTCCAATATCTGACTCTGGGTTTTTTATTAATAAGACCGTTTAGCAATTCATCTTACAGCACTGTATAAACTAGATATGGCACAGTCTTAGGAGATGAAGGCAGGAGGATCAGTTCAAGGCCATCTATCTGCTGCTACTTCAAGGCCAGCCTGAGACACTTGACACCTTGTCTCAGATTTAAAAAAAAAAATTCTCTCCACTTTAGTTTTTCTGGTCCACTGGCTCAGAAAAGATGCTGATGAACAACCTAGGGATGTCAGCCTAAGAAAATCTCAGCCTCCATGATGACCTTCAGTTGGCCTCAGGGACAGAGCCATGGGCTTTAAGATTGGAAACAAGGCTCCAGGGCAGACAAGGGGAAACTCAACAGAGGTTTGGAATTGCCCAGGGCATTTAAAGCCTAGAAGGGCTATTCTGGGGGAAGTATTCCCTGGTCACATTATGTTTTATAAACAGTCATAGAAAAAGTCACGTTAAAGTGTTTTTTAGAAATTAAAAGATGGGTATAGTGAGATGGTCCAGGGGATAAAGATGCTTGCCACCAACCTGAGTTTGATCCCCAGGACCCACATAATGGAAANAGAGAACCAACTTCTGCCCTGCAAGTTCTCCTCTGACCTCTATTTGCATGTGAAAGCACGAATACACACCCACACAGAGATAAATAATAAAGGCTTTTAAAAAACTAAAATTTTGTAAAAAGTTAAAAAGACTACCAACTGCTTTGTCAAACTGTGTAAGAACTGGGGAGTGGTGCTGTCCTGGGCTCCTATAGACACTAGCCAGAAATTTATCCCCACAGTGTATTTTTTTATTTTTTCATTTTTACGTGCATTGGTAGTTTGCCTGCATATATGTATGTCTGTGTGAGGGAGTCAGATCCCCTGGAACAAGTGTTAAAGACAGTTGTGAGCTACCATGTGACTGCTGGGAATTGAACTCAGGTCCTCTGGAAAAGCAGATAGTGCTCTTAACCAGTGAGCCATCTCTCCAGCCTCTCACATTGTATTTTTAACAGCATATACCTGTTACCTCTAAGCATCTTGTGCCCTTTAGTCTGTGGCCAATTTCAGTCACCCCTTGGAATCTTCACGAGATTTATTCCTGGTCCCCTAGATACTAAAATATTATATATATATATATGTATATATATATATATATACTAGATATGGCACAGTCTTATGCCATATGTTGCTTATACAATATATATATATATATATAGTACAACATAACATTTGTTTATAAGTTATCAAGCCTTCCTGTGCATAGGGAGGAGTCCCCAATAAAGAGTTAGCCTGTGTTGTTTAGGTAACAACAAGGAAGCAGATCCTAAGTGTTCAGTGCAGATGTAATTTTCTTCTCCAAATGTTTTTGTCTGTGTAACAGACATTCTCTTGGTATATTATATGTGCTGTTTGAGCTCCCTGAGAAGTTGGCTCTGGAAGTGGAGTTGTTGGTCCCTCTACTTCAGACACAAGCACATTTATATCTCAAGTGACCTCCAAGACCTCTTGTCTGGGGAAGAGCTTCTGCCACCCAACTTTACATTGAGGAGGAGAATACAGGAAAACCACCCAAGAGTAAAAACCGTGTGCCCTTGGAAACAGCCAGAGGTAAGCCATCTCCAACAGAGGCTACTGCTATTTTTTCCCTAGTATAAAAGTACCTACAGCGGTGTGCTGGCTAGTTTTATGTCAGTTGACACAAGCTAGAGTCATCTGAAAGGAGGGAACCTCAATTGAGAAAACGCCTCTGTAAGATCCGGCTGTAGGCAAGCTGGTGGGGCATTTTCTTGATTAATGATTGAAGTCTGAGAGCCCAGCCTATCCTGGGTGGTGCTACCCCCTAGGCAGGTGGTCCTGGAGAATATAAGAAAGCAGGATGAAGACACCGTGAGGATCGAGTCAAGTACTCCCCGACTTCTATGGCATTTCCTGACTCCAGCTTCCTACCCTGACTTCCTTTGATGATGGAGTGTAATGTGGAAGTGTAAGGTGAAATAAACCCTTTCCTCTCCAAGGTGCTTTTGGTCATGCTGTTTTATCAGAGCAATAGAAACCCTAATTAAGACAAATGTCATCCAAGGGATCTNTCTGCTCTGCCTGGGACTCTCCCTATTGGGAACTTAACTGTCAGTTTCTGTTAGGTATTTTGAGCATTGATTGGACGGTGTCCTGCTATCTCTGTAACCGTCTATCTACCTATCTGTTACTTGCTATTTATTCTTTTTCTCTGGCTCATTAGAGACACAATAAAGTCACTATTCAACGCTGAAGATACAGCCCTGGAAAGTCATTCTGGACTACACAAAACAGAGTGTGGGTGACTTGGATCCCCAGTTGAAGAAGTCATTGGTATGTGGGCTGAGTCCTTCAGGCCTGTCTGCTCTCCACTCCACAGCTCTGGCTGACCACATTCCTCCTCAGTACCAGNCGCCTGCAGGGAAAAGAGCCAGTGTCCCGGCTGGCTGCTGCCAGGCACCGTGACCATCACTCAGCACTTACCTTCTCTTGCCCACCACATCTAAACAACCGTGACATCANCAATACTGTGTCTTTCACAACTGTCCAGTCCATTACTTGCCTATCCCCACNGGTGAGCAAGCTGGATTCAGTTTGGCCACCATCTTCCTTGCCTCTCCACTCACTTCCTCTACTTACCCAGCCTCCACCCANGCATTTCCTGAACTCAGTCACTGTAGTGTTTCTCAGCTCACTTCCCAATGGAGCACTGTCCAACTTAGGCTCCATCAGAACTTTCTATGCCCTGAGGCCATAGCCAAGCACTCCATCATACACTCTAGATTAACTCGGGGATTAGTCTCATCTCTCACCACTTAGAAAAAACCAAACTCTAGACGCCTTAATACATATGTTCTCACTCTATTTGAAGTCTTAATCTGACCTCATCTTATGACACTTGGCATGCCAGACTAATGTATAGCTCAGCATGCTTTTTCATGCACTAAACTCATTCCAAGCATTCTGAGACTGCAATTTTATCTGTGCTACAATTTCTAAGAATATTCATAACCCATCAACAAAGGTTTTAATTAATATTTGTTGAGTATCCATTGTGTTCTTATAACTTTTCTAAATATTTATTTGAACTGACTTGAGTAACCACATGGGTTTCGATGACTATAGCCCCATTTTACAGATAAAGAAACTGAGACANTGAATAACTAAGCAAACACAGCACAGTACACAAGCAGAGGAACCAGGACTGCAACCATGCTCCCAATATTANCTGCTAAACGTCACTGTGATTCCAAACATAAACTGAACAAACCATGTTTGAATTTGTGACAGATATAGACAAATGTGTATAAACTGACAAAAGTAAAATNTGTGTGTGTCAGAGTTGAGGGTATTCACAAGGCCCGGGGGGTCTGCTCTNCAAATCTCTCCAAGAGTTACCTCGAAATCAAACTTCACACCTTCCCAGCATACTGCACAACTCACCAGGGAACCTGGTCCATTTCTATTAACATTTTAGACCTACTTGAGGAACAATGAAGTNGAGATATCACAATGTGGAGTTATTCTCCTGCCAAAAACTAAAACTACATAATTAATGTTACAGAAAAGTGTGGGTTGCAAGTGCTTCAGCAATCTAAACTGTACGTCATTTTGCCATTTATAGTTTATTAACAAAATTAGATGCAGCTTTTTTCTATTAACTGCTGTACATTTTTCTGATGTTAAATCAATACAGTTTCCATTTTTCATGGAACAGAAATTTAGGAAATTAAATATATCAGACAAGTGGTCATAANGCAACCATGAAATGACACGGGAAAGATTAAAATAATGGCTACCATTCATCATGCACATTTGCATCCTGGAATAGTAAAAGTCCTAATTGCTTGCCTTGGGTTCTTTTAAGTATAAAGCAAAATATGGATTAACAGATTGCCCTTTCTGTCTTCCAGGAGAAAAATTCCTGGGCACAGATCTTGTGGTCAATAAATCTTTCATTGATTGACTCCTGTAATAAGCTTGTTTAGTTGTTAGAACTGACACTTACTGTTCTAAGTATTGAAGCAGTGGAGGGTGACAGCAAGGTAGACATGCTCTTATTTGTTAGTAGCAAATAATATTTTTAAATATTTAAAAGTATTTTAGAAGTCAACTGAAAACATAGCTATAGTATGCACAGCTACACATTTTTCTTAAGATTTTTTTTACCTTTAATTGTGTTTATGTGTGTATGTCTGTGTGGATGTGTGCACCTGCATATGATGCCTGCAGAGGCCAGAAGAGGAAGTCAGATAACTGGAGCTGGAGTTATAGGCAGTTGTGAATTCCTGGTGTGGGTGCTTGGAACCAAACTCAAGTCCTCTGTAACATCAATACAGGCTCTTANCTACTGAGCCATCTCTCCACCCCAAAGCTACAGNTTTGTTATAGCAGGATTTGTGTAGTGGGTTATTTATTCATTCATGTGTTTAATGATCACCTACTACGTGCTGGGCATGGCATCAGTTGCTTAACAAAAGTTGGTAAATGAACATACTTTTTCACTGTAGAGCTTATGCCCCAGTGGGAAGTTAGATCCTCACACAAGAATCTCAGCAAGAACCAGGCAGGGTGGCATCTGCCTGTAATCCCAGCACTCAGGAGGCTGAGACAGAAGGGTGACAAGTTCTAGACCAGCATGGGCTATATAGTGTGTTTTAGACCAGCATGAGTGACTGACAGCTGCTTACTTTTGTGTCTGAGGGTGTTTGCTAAAAGGAATGACTTTTTAGGCAATAGCCACAGATGTTGTGGGGGAGGTGGCCTTACTCAGGGTCAGGGCTTATCCAGGGCTGGCAACAATGTATGTAAGGATGTTGTAATGTGGCTGGCTGGACCTGCTGGCTGGACCGGCTGGCTGGACCGGCTGGCTGGACTGGGTTAACTTTAACAGCATGATCTTTAGAAGGAAGCCACAGCCCAGAAGTTCAGAACTACAAACAGTCCAAAGGATAAAGTGAAATACTTAAGACATAATATGACAGGAAATTGGAAAAGTGTGCCCCATAGTCACTGGCCACAAAACAAAAAAAAAACATACCATTATCACTCATTTGAATTTTTCTTGGTCCAAACATTCCATCAATCCACTGCACTTTCCATCAGGATNGTCTCATCCTAAACATTTTTAAAATCCGTAAAAGAATTATGTCCTAAGCTGTAAGTTTTCTCTATTTTCTGTTGAAAATTTATGACAGCTTGCCAGGGTGACAACAGTATTCAATCTCCCACGGATCTGGTGTCACAGATTCAGAGTGGGTAGTAAATGTGACAATTTTCAGATGTGCTAACCAGAGAAAGGAAAGTCCCGGACCACACTCCCTTGATTTCCATGACTGTCGCCAGCCTCGCCTACTCCCCAAGAGCCTTACTAATAGGTCCAGAATGTTCCATTTCCACAACACAGCCAGCGAAGACAAAGACAGGTTGAGCGTCAACCACCATCTAATGACTCATCATGAGAATCTCTGTCCTTCTCTCCCACAAGTCATTTCTAGAAAAATGTTCTGCTTCACAGAGGCAGCGTTGACCTACTTGCAAGTGTTTGCTGGTCTGCACAAACTCCTGCTCTGTCAATAAATGAAGGGGGACAAACTTTGAAAATTCCACCACACTGAAATAAACCTCCTGACTTGTCACGTCCAGGCAGACGCAGATTTTCTGAGAACTCACCAGTGGGTCAAAGTGACAAGAGAAAAATCTGTTACCGAGCTCCTTTAGTCAAATAAATACTTGGAAATCCGCTGCGTAACTAAGAAGCATATCATTGTGGCCTTTTCAAAGACAGTGTAAACAACCTACATGGAGTAGACAGACAAGCTGTTTGGAGGTCAATACAGAAGAAGGAGGGAGAAAGGACAAATAACAGGAAGGATGTTTGAAAAAGCCTTAAGTCATATTT
>LZPO01044427.1:342457-356736 GCA_001675575.1 Neotoma lepida | reverse complement strand
TACTATACTGTACTATACTGTACTACACTATAATGTACTATACTATAATGTACTATGCTGCTAGTGGAGATACAAAATGGTGGAAAGTTTGTAGATAACTGCCTGGCAATTTCTTTAAAAAGTTAATTATAGAATTACCATATGACCCCAAAATTCCATCCCTATATATATGCTCAAGAAAAATTAAAATATGTGCCCAGAAAACTTGTAAAAAAAACCTTCACAGTGGCATTATTCAGAACAGGTAAAACGTGGAAAGAACTCAAATGTCCGTCATAAATGAACAGATAAGCAAATGCAGTCTGGCCAAAGGAGCAGTATTTATCCATTAAAAGGAATCACAAGATGAAGTATGATACAGTGTGGATGGACATTGAAAATACACTGAATGAAGGAAATCAACCACAAAAGACCACCCATTATATAACTGAGTTTATATTCAATGTGCAGAGCAGTCATAGAGAAAGAAAATGGACTGGTGGTTTCTCATGGCTAGGGATAAGAAAGAGCCAGGTCAGGNAGAACTGTAATGGCTGAGGGTTACAGGATTTCTTTCAGAGTTAATGACAGTGTTTCATATTGACTGTATCTGTGAGTAAAAATGAAAAATCATTCAATAATGTATTTAAGTGAATGGATGACATGGTTTGTAAACTATTTCTCAATAAAGCAAAAGGAAGGAAGAGGAAGTGATGAGAGAGGAAACAAGGGAAGGAAATGAGAGAGGAAGAGATGATGGGCTAAGGAGAGAAGGAAAGGGGGAAGGGGGAAGGGAGGCTAGGAGGGAGAAATAGTCCACACATAGACTCTAGGAGAAGCGTGGGAGGTACAGTGAGGAACGCCAGGGCTGGGGAGAAACTTCACCGTCTCTTCTCTCATCCCTTCTTATGCTGCTGTGATGTGTACAAAGGCTTCTTCACACAGACTGTCCCCCCTGGAGATGTACAGTGTGTGTGTGTGTGTGTGTGTGTGTGTGTGTGTGTGTGTGTATGCATGCACCCATGCGTGCTCACGTGGAGGCCGGGGATAGATACCAAATGTCTTCCTCTATCACTCTCCACCTTATTTTTTGAGATATTGCCTCTCACTGAACCTAGAGCTCATCTATTGTTTAGTCTGGCTGGCCAGTGAGCCCTGAATCCTTCTCTCTCTCTACTTCCTAGACTTTCAGTTGTGTGCTAGGGATCAAACCTGGGCACCCACTGAACCATCTCCCCAGCCTCAAGATACACACTCTCTCCACTCTATCAGGCCTTAAGATGAGAGAAATCCCTAAAATTGTGGTTCAAGGCTGACTGAGCTATTGGCCTGGAATGACTGAGGATTAGGCAGGAGAGAGGCTGCAGCCAGGAACTTGTATCTCCTTCCCAGACCTAAAATCCCGACCAAACTGAGCAGCTGGCCTACCTGATGCACTTGGCCATAGCAATTCCAAAAGAAACCTGGGGAAAGGATTTTAGTGACAAGTGCTCCCAGAACACTAAACAGCAACAAAGAAGGGTAATTATTATCTAGATTCTACAAGAAAGCAAAACAAATTATGACCTACAGGACACAAATACCAACTATCTNATTTTCCCACTATGAAGTCAGGAATGCCGTCTATAGGAGAAGGAGCCAGTTCATATAATATACAGAGAAGAGTTGGAAGGGGCATTTATATAGCTCAAAAGATGGAGAGTCAGAGAGAGTGGGGAAGGAAGTTTCCATCAGGACTTGTGATTCAAAACCCAGAGAGTTGTCAGTCCCGCTGCAAACTGTGTCCGTGATACCTTAGGAATCCTCCTGGAAACTCAGTGTGGGGCTTTGTTAACATGTAATTCCNAACACAATGTCAAGGCCTCCAGTACTGTTCGCACATGAGGTCACTAGGAAGAAGAAATTATGCCCACATTTCCCCATATCTATCTCTGCCCTCACTGCTTGTAACAGCTGCCCAGGAATGTCCNCTGCTCAAATCCCGGGATGACCAAATTTAACCCATTGAGTAGAAGCTACCAGCACACGCCCAGCTACCTCAGAGCACAAGCAAGAATCTTGGGTATGCTGTGCCATGATCCAGCCACCGATCAGAGCATGAACCCCAAGAGGCCACCCAATTAAGAATAAATTAAATACCCTGACAATGGCCTAAATGTCAAATTCAATTTCCTAATATTAATGCTCAATACTCATCACAAGGTTCACAGAAATCATATCCCTCCACTGAAACTCACATGAGAAATTTCTCAGTACAAGCAATGATTTTCTATCAAGGTGCACAGCTGTGAACTTCCAAAATATCCATCCTTCCATGTCGGTCAGCATTAAGAACCTTCCGTCCTACAAAGGTGGAAGACATGCTCAGACTCACCCTTCAAAGCGCTCCCCCAGCCCTTGGCAGACAGGAAGGTGACACTGTTTTTGAATGTTTCTTGGCTTGGAAAAAAGTCTACAAGTCATTCACCTCACGTACTGCTACACCTAAGAGCTTCCCCTAGCTTGAAAAGATTACCAAAAGATGTTGAAAATGGAGAGATGGCTCAGTCCGTAAAGTCCCTGCCTCACAAGCATGAGGACCTGAGTTCAGGAACCCATGTCAAAAGTCTGCAGAGTTGGGGGAGGGGGAGCTGAGATAGNTCAATCCTGGAAGATTGGNCAGCCAACCTAGCCAAATCAGTGAGCATCAGGTTCCGTGAGAGTCTCAGAAAACAAAGGCAGAAGGCCTGGAGAGATGGCTCAGCACTTAAGAGCACTTGCTGTTTTCACAGAGGACTAGAATCTGACTCCCAGCACCCCTGTCAGGCACCTCTAACTCCAGTTGCAGAGGATGCGACACTCCCTTCTGGCCGCTGTGGGTACCCACACGTGTGTGCATCTATGCACACAGAGACAGGCTGTATATTCATAAATAAAAATAACTATTTTTTTAAAAGGTGGAGAACAATGGAAGAAAGACACCCAACATTTACCCCAGGCCTACACACACACACACACACACACACACACACACACACACACATACACACGAGCGGTTGAAGCAGACAGCCACGAGTTTTGTTGTGGTATATCCAGGAATACAGTAACCATCAGAGTCTTTTCCCCATATCCTCTTTGTTGGTTGAGAANGAGAAATNAAACAGTCAGTCAGCATTCAGATTAGTTCTGGTGCATTTCATCCATCAGCATTTGATAGAACTGAGTAAATTGATGATCCAATTAAGCAAAACTCTNCTGGTTAACTTGAATTAGTTACAGTTAGGAAAGTCAAAGATGAATTCGCTACTTTCATCTGAAGCACAGAAATGATCATTTGGACGTTAATCGTGGGGCGGGGTGGGGGGGGTCTGGGAAGGCTGTCCTTATTCATTCTAAATAGATTCAAATCCTAATTAGCCTCAACTAGCAGTTCAAATCCAGACGCATGACAGCACCATCCACCAAGACACAAATGAGCACAGCTTTCTCAGCCTTGATTTATAAGATTCCTTCCTTCAAACCAGTGATGCTCCAGGGTCAATGCATCCGAACCATCAGGATTGTAAGGCAAGAGTGACCCATCCCCCCAGAGTTTCTGATTAGGTCTGAAGTGGGACTAGAAAATTGGCATGCACTCCACACACCCAGGAAGCCCAGGGCTTTGCAGATGCTTGGCAATCTCTCACAAGAGTTCAATCCCCAGACCCTGCTGGGCTTTCTTTTTTTTCCTTTTAGAGATGAGAACCAGACCTAAGTCTGTGTTACTAACACGTTTTCCCTGGGTGATACTGGTATTGTTGATTTGGGGGGATAGATAGACTTTGAGAAACACTGTGCTAGATAAATGCCTGTGTGTATATTGGGTGTGGGGGTATGGGCATATGTAACTAGCGTGTGTGTGGGTGTGGTGCATACACATGACTGTGCAGGTGTGTATGACCCTGCATGGGCATGCTGATGCATGTGTATATGGAGGCCAGAGCTCTCTGCCTTGTTGCCTTGAGACAAGATCTCTCACAGAACCAGAGGCTCACCAGTCTGCTGACCAGTTTGGCTGGCCAGTCTGCTCTCAGGACCCGCCTGTTGCTCCCTAACGCTGGGATTACAAGCGCACAAAGTCATGTAGCTATGTCCAACTTTCTATGGAGATGCCGAGGACTAGAACTGTTCCTCACTCTTGTAAAGGAAGCATGTTTACCCACTGAGCCATCTTTCTAGCCCCATAAACGCCCTACATTTTAGAGAAACAATTTAAATCTAATTTTAATGAACTTTGTAAAATAATTATGATTCACTTCTTTCAGAAAGCCATTCAGGCACACTTTCAATAGTATAAGAATTCCTGATAAAATAGTGTTTTGTCTTCACCTGGATATAGTTTTAAAATGGTTAATCTCAAATGCTGCATTTCATGGGTTATGTTTTAAAAAGTGAGTCATCATTTCATTTCCATTTCATGGAAAATCCATGTTATTTCATAACTAATNTCTAATTATAAGTGGCATATTTATAACAACGAATACAATGTGTTGAGATTATGCCTGAGACTAACAGTATAGCTGTTGGCACTCAGGGCTCACTGAAGGATCATCTCTACTCTTCCATAATGAAAAAAACTCTGTTATGATTATTCAAATATTGTACTTGTGGAGTAATCACTGTGACTCCTGAAGCTTGCAAACTGTGACATCTACATCCTGAATTAGCATTCAAGTCAAGACATCAGAGATGTAAATTAACTTTCTCCAACTACTCTGTCTGTATTTAAGAAACTGCCTCCAGACAAATTTCCATCATTACATATATTTGGTGGTTAGTTGTATTTCATCCAGATATGAAAAAAAAAAAACCTCAAAGCAGATAAACATGAAACACCCCATCAACTCACCAGGTGTGTTTCAATAAAAACAAGCTTAACAATGCATTTGGATTTATGTTTATTTCACTTATAAGTAATACAGTTCCCAATTAACAAAGATGAAGAGTTGAAATCTGTTTAGAAGTAGACACTAAACATTGTTATTTAAGAGTTCAGTCCATTCGAACATATACAAGGCTCTCATAAGCATCCTTTCCTTTTTCTTTCATCTAAAACTCTTACCTGACGTTTCCAGCCCTTTCCATAGCCTCTATTTAGATAGGAACATTGTTTCATGAAATGGCGGGTGTGGTCTCTGAACACCTNAGAACTCATGCCTCCTGGTACTGTAAACAGGCCAAGTAACAATGACTTGAGAAGTCACAGGCCTGATCAGAAAATCCACTCTTTCGCTCAACAGACATAGTATCAAATTGCCCTCGAAATACGTTCCTGAGTGCAGCCCCCACCTTCATCAGAGAAGCTTCTTTTTGCGGCAGACACACTTGGTACAGAGGCTCACAAGNGATCAAAGAGCAGAGAATTCACCACTGGAAGTGCTCAGGCCTGAATGGGACAGGTATCACACATACCAAAGAACATCACAGAAAGGGAGGCGGAAGATTGCGAGAGCCAAAGGTTGTGGAGCNCTGCTCAAAACAACGGCTTCCGAACACCACAGGGCTGTGGTGCTCATGAACCCACACNGCTGCAGCTGCCTGCAGAAGACCTACCTAAGATCAACTCAAACTTCCAGCATGGATGGGGAGGGCCTCACAAAGCCCCACCTCTGTCTGAGAAGCTATTAGCAATTGATGGCTGCTGGGGGAAGGGAGCCAGTTTTCTTCTGGGATATAACCCCTGGTAGGTTGTCCATGTTCCGGTGGATGGCCCTACGTCATCCATCCACGTACTGGCACTAGACTCAAATGGGTTTAAAAAACAATAGAAGGCATGAAGTTGGAAGGGGAGGGTTCTAGGAGGAGTTGGGGATGGGAGGGGAGGGAGGGAAGGGACATCACCTGTAGTCAAAAGTTTTGTCTGGATCCCTATCTCTATTCCACCCGGCTCCCACGGTCGCTTAGACCCAAATAAACACACAGAGGCTTACATCATTTTTAAACTATGGCCCTGGCAGGNTTNTNNNTAGCTAGCTCTTACATCTTAAATTAACCCATTTTATGAATCTATGTCGCCACGTGTTCCACGTGGCTTTACCTGTGTGCTGTTACATGTTGCTTTNTAGNTGGCAGAATGGNGTCTGCCCAGCTCTGCTCTCTGCTTCTCTTCCCCTCGTTCGAATGTCCCGCCTAACCTTATTCTGCCTCACCANTGGCCAAACAGCTTTATTTATCAACCAATCAGAGCAACACATTTTTAGAAAGACATTCCCATCAATCACCAAAATACACTGTATACATATATGAAATTCTCGAAGAATAAACCAAAATACAGTTTAAGGAATACTAAAATATCCAACAGCCAGCTAGGTAAGAATCTACATGTCTATATCGAGTAGACAAACTGACAAGCATGGAATGTAGTAGGGAAAAAGGACCCATGTTAAAGACAGAACGAACCTGTGGAAACCAATGCAGAACTGAAATTAGTAAGAAATACTGTGTGGCCACAGAAACGACCCAGCGACTCAGACCAAACTGTTATTGAGCCTGCAACCACTGTACATGATGGAGTCCCGGCACTAGTCTAGGGAGGTCTGTGATGGAGCCCAAGGTTTTACCCAAGTTCCCAAGTGTAGCAGGTCTGATATNGCTCCTCTGAGGACCGCACTTTGAGAACGACGACCCTAGATAACATATTGAATCCCCTCTATTGAACCTGTACTTGCAGGAAATACCCAAGCACCGAAATGTCCAGGAAAGCTAGATCTAACGATTATCTTCAGTCTGTCATGAGAAGCCTGAAGCTCCCTGGAAAGACACACACCCTTTCCTCTGTTGATTATTTTTATGTCACTTTGACCATAACACATGACAGAAAGGACCCAAAGGAGGAAAGGTTCATTTGGGCAGGTGGCTTCCAAGGTTTCAGTGTACCATGGTGGGAGGCATGAGGGGGAGCTCCACTGAATCACATCCTCTCCTCGGCCNCTACCCCTTCTCCTCATCATGGTTCAGAAGGTAAGTAGTATGCCATATTAGCAGGCTACACTTAATAGAAGACTGGGTGGTGAATAAGCAGGGCATCTATTATATGTATATTCATCAGTCCACAATATATCTTAGGTTTGAAAACCTTGAGATGGCAAATGGGAGCTAGTGTCCCTGCCACTCCTGAAAAAAAAATGTTATGAACAATATGAAATCTGCCAGCTCATGGTCCTCTTTTAAATCGATTCAAAACCTACAGGACTGGCAACTACCAGATTTTATCAAATCTGAGATTCATCAAATGTTTATATAGTACCCAAAACAAATGCTGTAATCAAACTATGGTCCACACTGCCAATTTTAAGATTCATCTTGATTTCCCAGATGATAAAATATGATCTTAGAATCAATGTGGCACAATATAAAAGCACATCCCCTGGGCTGAGTAACATTTGGTGGCACTTTTCATGTGCCACTATGGTTTCCTATAACAGCTAACACACCAATTATTTTAATGGCAACATAAAATCAAAAAGAAAATTTCCAGGAAAATGTATAGATTTTTATGCATAATATTTTTGAACTTTTTGTTTTGAAATAATTTCAAACTTCAGATTGCANGGTCAATATAGTTTATTCCATTATTTATTTATCCATTTATGATTGTGTGCATATGTACNTATGTATGATATGGGTGCATGAGTGTGGATGTATGCATGCCATGGTACCTGTGAGGAGGTCAGAGGAAAACTTTTGCAAATCAGCTTTCTGCTTCTGCCCAGGGATCCCAGGATGGAATGCAAGTTATCAGATATGTGAGGCAAATGCCTTCACCTGCTGAGCCATCTCACCAACCCTCCACAATTTCTCTCTGAACNGTTTGAGAGTAAATTGCAGACATCTTGACCCTTCCCCTCTTTAATGGCTCAGAGTATATTTCCTAATGTCAGTGCTCTCTGATAGAACTATGCTACATCATAAAGTGTGGAGTTCATTACCAGTACAGTATTGGCATCTACTAAGCAATGCCCATATTTTTTCAATTGTGTGCACACTTTCCTGCATAGCATTTGGTATTGGATGTAATCTGGCCTCATACATCACAGCTGTGCACTATGCCTGCTNGCTCCTTCCACCTGAGACTCAACCTTTGTTTCTCATGAGATGTTTTGAGGATAACAGAATAATTACTTTGTAAAATTTCTCTAATTTGGAGGTTGATACTTCATGAGAATTAGATTCAGGTTGTCCACTTCAGGCAGGAACAGTGCTGGTGTGATGCTGGACCCTTACTATCATCCTATCAGGAGACAGAGCCTGTCATTTTGTGCCATTGTTAGTAATATTTACTTGGATCACTTAGCCNAAGTGGTTTCTGCTAGGTTTTGTTTTGTTGTTTTGTTTTGTTTTCTCACTATAAAGTAACTATTTCTACCTTCATAACTGGTTAGAAGTGAGTTTGAAATTAGACAAATGTCCTGTTCCTCACTACGATAGTTTGAATAAGAATAGCCCCATGGGCTCATATATTTGAATGCTTTGTCACCAGGTAGCGGCACTATTTGAGAAGGATTAGGAAGTGTGGCCTTGTTGGAGTAGGTGTGGTGTTGTTGGAGGAAGTCTGTCACAGGGGTGGGCTTTGACATTTCAGTAGCCCAAGCCAGGCCCTGTATCTCTCTCTTCCTGCTGCCTGTAGATCTCGATATAGAACTCTTAGCTACTTCTCCAGCACCATATCTGCCTGCATGCCACCATGCTTCCCACCATGATGATAATGAACTAAACCTCTGAAACTGTAAGCCAGCCCCAATTAAATGCTTTCTATTATAAGAGTTGCCTTGGTCACAGTATCTCTTCACAGCAATAGAACATTGACCAATAGGCATAGTATCCAGGGCTGGAGAGGTGGATAATAGGTTAATAGTTCTTACTGATCTTCCAAAAGACCCAAGTTCAGTGTCCAATACCCATATCAGGCAGCTCACAACCACCTGCAACTTCAGCTCCAGGGGACCTGATGCCTTTGGCTTACACAGGTACCTGCTCTAATGTGTACATACTGATAAGCAGCTATATACCCATGCACACATACATGTAATTAAAAATAATAAAATATAAATTCTTTAAAAAAAAAAAACAGTTGTACCATCCACTGACAGTTCTGAAATACTGAACTGACTAGTGGTTACTCAGATAGTATAAAGGTTCTAANAGATCCTAATTCTAGTACCTGGGCATGTTGTCCATACTGTATCCTGTCTTCACTCTAGAGTGCATCCTTATAGATTTGAGGATGTTGTTTAAGAAAATCAGAGCTCGGGGTTGGAGAGATGGCTCAGTTGTTAGGACCATTGTCTAGTCTCAAACGGGACCCAGGTTCAGTTCCCAGCACCCACATAGTGGCTCACAATCATCTGGAACTAGAGTTCCAGGGAACCTGAAACTCTCTCCTCTGATCAGACACTCTCTTCTGAACTCTGCAGCCATTGAATGCAGGGTGTGTGTGTGTGTGTGTGTGATGTGTGTGTGTGTGTGTGTAAATATATGAAAAAAATGCTCACACACATAAAACAAAAATAAGTAAATCTTTTCAAAAGAAGGAGGAGAAAGAGGAGGAGGACATGACGAAGAGGCCAAGGAGGGAATATAGCCCTTACGTAGGGCAAGTCCAATAAGGGTTTAATCGAGGAAACATGTGCCTCTTCCCAGTACAGTATAATCGTGCCTACAGATAGACCAGTGAAGCAGAACAGAGCCTGAGTAAACAGAGAGGATAGCAGTCAGTGTAATCCAGGCTCTCCAGATAATTTTTACAAATCATAATTGTGAAATAACATGGGAAGTATAGAATTTTCTACTCCTATATCCAGTGCTTCTGGGAGGAGGGGGCAGAGAGAACATGAACTATGACAACACACTAGAGATGGCACTGAAATCCCTTCTGAACAGCAGCTGGAAAACTGCTGGGCAGCAATGGGACCATTGAATCTCAGCCTTGGGTAAGGAAGAACTTGTCAGAATGAACCACATTGAAACCGTCATTTTATAAGAACAACGGTGGTCGTGGAGCAGACACTGCCATAGTGGCTCCCACAGCTTTCTCTTTTAGAAGGAGCCAGAAGAGGGACTTCAATCTGTTTCCTGAATGTAATGTATTTGCCTCTTTCACACTGTTGGGTCATTTATCCCTGTGACTTGTGGGTATTTGAAGGTGGGTCACATGAATCTAAGGCAGTAGTTGACCCTAAATACTAGAGTATGTGCAGAAGTGTGTAAGTTACAAAATGGAAAAATTCAAACTGTTATTCCATTTGCAGGAGACTAGATATGACCTGGAATATAACAAGTGAGTATCATCCGGGAAGAAGGAACTTCAATTGACAAAATGCCTCTACAAGATTGGCCTTGTAGGCAAGTATCTGAGGTATTTTCTTGATTGACGATTGATGTAGGAGGGCCCAGCTAAGTGAGGGCAGGGCCACTCTGGGCAGGTGGTTCTAGGTGCCATAAGAAAGCAGGTTGAGCAAGACAGTAAGCTGTGTCCCTCCCTGGCTTCTGCTTCAGTTCCTGCCTCCATGTTCCTGCCTTGAGTTCCTGCCCTGACTTCCCTCGGTGTTGGAGTGTGACCTGAGAGTTGTAAGCTGAAATAAACCCTTTCCTCCCCAAGTTGCCTTTGGTTATGGTATTTTTTTTATTACTGCAATAGAAATCTAATTAAGACATCATATTAACCAAATTAAGTCAATCTCAGAAAGACAAATAGTGTATGTTTTCTCTCTTATGTGGCTCCTAGCATTTACTATAGATACATAAAATCATGTGTGTATATATGATATGAAAGTAATAGTGAAAGTGTCTGGGGGGCGAAGGGGCCTAATAAGAGTGGGGAGGGGAAAGAGGAGGGCAGGAATAGAATATATTGATATATATATCATATATTTATATGAACATGTCCTTATGGAACAGAGTTCCATGTACAATGAATATGTACCATGAAAAGAATTCTAAAGAAAGAAAATTTTAAACTGATTACAGGAGGGCTAGGATATGACTCAGTAGCAAAACACTTGCCTAGCAAGAATAAAGCCTTGGGATTCAATCACCCAAAACTAATTAACATTCTCTCTTTGTGTGTCTGTCTGTCTCTCTCTGTCTCTCGCTCTCTTGCTCTCTCTCGCTCTCTCGCTTGCTCTTGCTCTCGCTCTCGCTCTCTCACTCTCCCGCTCTCTCGCTATTGCTCTGCAAGAAAAATAACCTATTGTTTTGTGTCAAAATGCCTAAGATTTCTTCTGAATGTCTTCAGTGTAAGATATGAGCAAGTGTCTATATCTATAAATACATCTGACCCTTGAGTTCCTAACAAGAGTCTTACATATTAACTAATGATCAGTGTAAAAATATTTAAGTTCCAAGAAGAAGAAAATAAAGAGGAGGAGGAGACTACACAGAAAATAAAAAACTGAGCTAGGCTAGGTGGTGTTTGCCCATAATTCCAGCACTTGGGAGACATACAGGAGGATAATAATCTTTTTGTGACTCTTTTCATCTTTTTNTGTCTATGGGTGTTTTGCCTACATGTGACTCTGTGCACCACACGCATGCCTGGTACATGCACAGGCCAGAAGAGGGCATCTGATGCTCTAGCTCTGGAGTTACAGCTGGTTGTAAGTTGTCATGTGGGTGCTGGGAATGGAACTAGGATCTTCTACAAAAGCAGTCGGTCCTCCTAATTACTGAGCCATCTCTCCAGCCCCAGGGGATCATAATATGATGTCATCTTGGACTACCAATTGAGACCCTATCTCAAAACTAAATAAATAAAAAGCAAGAGTTAGGCATGTAGCTTAGTGGTAGAGTGCACAAGCTCTGAGATTGATCCCAGGAAAGAGAGAGCAGAGAAGAGGGAGGGAGAGAGGGAGGGAGGGAGGGAATTGAATAGATGTGTTGGCTCATGTTGAGACTACTAACTTCCCACTTACAAAACTGGATTTCTAAATACACATCCCAAGCCTTAGATAGCAAATTCAAACATTGTAAAACAAATGATTGATTTTTTTTTTAATTTAAATCATGCTGTTGGGACTCATTTTGCCAATTTGCAGGTTATTCCTAAATAACCAAGTCCTCATTTGCACTGCTAACCAGCTCTTTAGTGCATCTGCAAATAGCACACATTACATTTCCTGCCGTTTAACAACTTTCCCATTAGCTACAGTAAACACTCTGCACTCCGGTCACCCATCAGTTCCCCATAGAGTTATGGGTTATAAGTTTAATTGTTTCATTTGCATATCCAGCTGAGGTAAATTAGAAAAAAGGGCCCACACTCATTACACTCTATTGCATTACAAACACAGATGTCTGTTATTCTAGACCCGCTTAACCCTGACCTAAAGAAGGAGATTAGAGTAATACNGAGAGAAAATACACACTGTCTGTTCACTTGGCTTCTCATGTCTGAACCATGTTGAATTTCCTTGACAAGGGAGAGTTCTCATTTTGGAACTGACAGGGTATCTCTGAGGAGAAAAACAGCATTCCTCTGGCAATTGCTGCTTTCCATGGTTACAAGTCACCTGTTAAAAGGTCCTTAAGCATCAGTTCCCTTGACAAAGAGACATAAGGAAATTATCTCTTCGAAGAGGAAGCCCACCACATCTGGGAAGGAGGGCACCCACCCACCACCCAGCTTAAAGTCAAAGCTGGCCATCTCATGGAACAGAGTTTTGCACAAAAGTCTGAGTCAGTGACCAAGAGTTTTGCAGCTCTCACTAACGGGAAGATTANGTCTTCATCACTTCCATTCTTCCTCTTCATTTTAAATGATTTTGTAAAAGAGCTGCTTATTTTTATTTTATACACCTGTGTGTTTTACATGCTTGCTTGTCTATGTAGCACATGTGTTCCTGGTGCCCAAAGAGCCAAAAGGGGGCTCAGATCCCCTGAAGTTGGAGTTTATGCATGGGTGGTTGTGAGCCACTCTGTATGTGCTGGGAACTGAACCCTGATCCTCTGCAAAAGCAACATGTACTCTTAAGGGCTGAGGCATCTCTTCAGTCCAGTTTCCCTACACACACTTGTGCAAGCACATGGAAAGACCATTTGCTTGTGATTATGTGGCAACTCTATGATTAGGAACACTGCCTCAATTGCGACACACACACACACACACACACACACGGAGGAAAAGCCATTTGTCTGTGTAACATCATAGTTATTGTGTAAATCAAAACTCTGATGGAAAGTTAAATTCAAAGAAGTGTCTTTAAACCAAATGTGAAGGGCTGGAAAGATGGCTCCGTGGTTATGAACACTGTCTGTTCTTCCACAGGACCTGAGTTCAGTTTTCAGCACTCATGTGGTGGCTTACAATTACCAGAGGATCTGATGCCCTCTCTGGCCTCCAGGGGTACCAGACACACATGTGGTGCACAGACATGCATGCAGGCAAACACTCATATATATATAAAATAAAAAATATAAATCTTAAAAAAAAAGCATGAAAACCAGCTAAAATGATGTCACATGATCGCATACAAGGATGTAAGTTCTTAGAGCAAAGCTCTAAAAAATCAAACCAGCCATTTCCAAGTCCAAGAGTAAAGGGTAAGGGGAATGAGCTACTTGGCTTTACTCTCAAGTTAAAATTACACTAAGAGGAGACTGGAGAGATGGTTCAGCGGTTCAGAGCACTGGCTGCTCTTCTAGAGGTCCATGCACATGGTGGGTGGCTCACAACCATCTGTAACTCCAGTTTCGGGGCTCTGATGCCCCCTTCTGGCCTCTATGGGCACCAGGCATCCCACTGTTGCACAGACATCCATGCAGTCTAGGTAAGACAAAACTTACCTAGACTATAATATAATATAGTATAGTATAATATAATATAATATAAAAGTTATTTTCATTGCAATAAGAGGCTACAGTGTAGTTTGGATCTGGAACATCCCCCAAAACCCCTGGGCTAAAAGCTTGGTGCTCATCTTGGCACTAATGGGAGGTAGTAGAATTGTCAAGGAGTGGGAACAAACAGCAAGTTTCAGGTCACTGGAGAACTTCCCATGATTGGGACTGTGATCCCCTGTTCTCTTTCCCTCTTCACATGCTCAGGTGAGCAGGCTCATCCCACCACACACCACTGCCATGATATAATGGGCTATTATATGCCCATATCAGCTCCGTCAGTGGTGAACAGAAGCCTCCAAAACCACGAGTCAGGATAAACTTTTCATCCTTATAAGTTGATTTATTTCAGGCATTGGTTACAGTAACAGAAAGATGACCAAAGCAAAGATACACAAGACTATACAGAGATGGCCCTTCATGAGACACATAGGGAGAGGAGGCACAAA
>LZPO01044427.1:293399-305373 GCA_001675575.1 Neotoma lepida | reverse complement strand
AAAACACATAATGGTGAGATGAACCAATACCTGAAAGGGGAGGTCCAGAGCAAATATAAAGTGACTGCTCCTATAAACAGTTTTAGAAGCTTCTTTCCCTGGGCAGTTCCCTTCAGGATGCATAGAAGTAGCTAGTATTTAGTACTCATGGGACAATGTAAACATCCAAATGCAAGGTGTCCAACCTGGAGACTGTCATAGCCCTCACCTTGATAACCACATATGCATACAGTCTGTCATTGTATGACTGCCTGGGGAGTTTTCTATGGCCACAGGAGCATACCTGAAATCTANACCCCCACAAAAAACAGTGGAAGGAGAGCCCCTCTCTCTGGCTCCTCAGATGGGACAACCCTGAGACAAGTACTGTACATTTGTCTGAGGTCTTCAGCAGGACNGTGTCCCTGGTGCCTTCAGTAGTCACTCTGTCCTTCTCCTGACCATCTCCCTGTCCATCCCAGTCCATTCTGTCCTGGTTGGCTTTCTATTGCCGCGATAAGATAAACACCAGGACCCAAAGCCCCTTGCGGAGGAAAGGGTTACTGGGCTAACTGGGCACACTTCTGTTCCACAAACATGACAAGCCCCCTAGGGGAACACCATGAAAGTCAGGTGTCCTCACCCTTGAGGTCCCTGTGGAGCTCAATGGAGGGGCAGAAAGATTACCCAACCCTAGGTTATATAATCAAAACCTCAAGAATCAGTACAAAATGGAAAATGCTTANTATGCAAACATCAATCAAACCTCCCCACAAAAGACCTCTGAGGGTCTAACAGACTGGAAGGGCACGTGTTGGAAAGGGCCAAAGAGTCCTGCTCACTGAACTCACTGACCTGTCTCAGCATCAGGACCTCCAGGCATGCTGCAGTTTTCTTGAGCCATATTCCCACCTGCCCATCCCTTGACAGCATCACCACTGTGACTTGGGCAGACTGCAAGGAATGCCCTCTTAGACACTGAGGAGAATATGCAGCTTAAATCTCCTGATGAGAACTGGGGAGGAAGCAAAGACAAGTTTAGACTGCCCCAAGTTCCTGTAAGTCCTTCAGAACGTTTAAAATTTCCAAGCAGGTAAGACGCTAACCTGGACACTCAGCCAGCCAGCTTCCACTCTGGTATCCCTGCACCGCCACACCTTGCTGTTTGCATCATCCCTGCAACAGTGCAGGGAAAGAAACCACAGGAACCAAGGCAAGAGTCCTGCTGACTGTGCCAGGGCCTTTAATCTAAATGTATGTCACACCATGAAGATATCCTAAAACAGAATTATTAAGGATGTCTTTCTTTAAAAACAGAAAGAAAGCGGGAGGCCCCTTCCCCCTTTATATAAGCAAGCAAACCGCAAAAGCAAATTCCCTCTTCTTGCTTAAGGCCAAAACAATGTCAAATAAGAGAAATCAAAAGATAAACACCTTCCTCTGAGGCCACACTTGCCTCGTTCCATGCTCCTCTTGCGTTATTCTCAATATTAACATGACCAGAATTCAGGGCTAGTGGACAGAATACTGGGGGCGGGGGGCGGGGGAAGCAAATTAGACTTCTATGAGCTTAAAGTCTAATTGTAGACAGTCATGCACTAATGTTTCCAAATATAATATTCCAAAGCCAATCCATAAATAGCAAAGAACCAGAGACTCTTCNACTGCAGAGTAATTATTTTGAGTTCCACTACACAGCCGAAGCANGACCAAACTTTGTCTTTCCAAATGCATCATGAACAGCAGNGGCNTGTCCAGCAATCCACACAGCCAGTAGAGGCGTATCCAGCAATCCACACAGCCAATAGAGGTGTGTCCAGCAATCCACACAGCCAGTAGAGGTGTGTCCAGCAATCCACACAGCCAATAGAGGTGTGTCCAGCAATTCACACAGCCAGTAGAGGCGTGTCCAGCAATCCGCACAGCCAGTAGAGGCGTGTCCAGCAATCCACACAGCCAATGGAGGCGTGTCCAACCATCCATACAGCCAATAGAGGCCTGTCCAGCAATCCACAAGGCCAATTTTGTTCTTGGTTCTTGTCAGCTGTGCACACCCACGGTATGGGTGTGTCTGGTTATAAGATTTTCAAAAAATATTTTCCTTCTTTTGAGAACTTCGAAAGAAAACTATTGACATTTAATGACTTAATTTGTTTGTGTGAAACCAGCAATATGCAACCTTCTATTGAATACTACAGTAATATANTTAATTAGTATCTTTAAACAAATCACTNCTTAACATCAAATGGTATTTAACAAGGTCCCACCCAAGTGGCTGCATACATTCTTGAATTTGCTTGATGGAGACAATTTCCAATTTTCAGATTTTTAAAAAGAATTCATTTTTATTTCATATGAATTCATGTTTTGCCTGCATGTATGTCTGTGTAAAGATGTTGGATCCCCTGAATCTGGAGTTACAGACAGTTGTGAGCGGCCATGTGGGTGCTGGGAATTGAACCCAGGTCCTATGGCTCTTAACCGCTGAGCCATCTCTCTCCAGCCCCCCAATTTTCAGATTTTTTTGGCTTTCATATTTCTGCTGAAATAATTCACCAGAAGAAATTTAAAATTCCTTATTTCTTACATTGAGAACTGGGAAGATGGCTCAGTGAATAAATTCCTAAAGTTATAATATTATCTCTTGATTACTTATACTTCACGTGGCCCAGCAGGAGCAACTTAAACTAAAATAATCAATAACATCATTCATACCAAAGAGAAGGTAAAATAAAAAATAGTCCACTTTTCTAAGGGTATTTTTCATTGACCTATTGTGAAGAAAAGAGTGATGGGGAAATTCTGGACAGATGAAAAGAGTAAAAAATGTGAATTGCAGCCAAATGTGGTAGCGCAGTGACCTCTGCACTCAGGAGGGTGAAGCNGGTATCTCAAGCTTGAAGGTTATCCTGGGCTATAGTGAACTCTNGGCCAACCTGGGCAACTTAGCAAGATTCTTTCAGAGCTTAAGGAGGGGGAAGAAGAAGGGGAGGAAGAGGGAAGAGAAGGAGGAGGAAGGGGAAGAAGTGACAGAGAAGAAAGAGAAAGAGGAAGCCGAGGAGGGGGAGGAGAAGGAAGTAGTGGGAAAAGACGGGGAGGGGAGCAGTAGTAGCATGGACCCCGCCCCTGCAGAGCTTGCTGGCTACGCTGTTTATCAATTCCTGAGCATCAAAGATTCCCAGAATTCACACGAACACACAACAGCAGATCATAAGCGTACTTTTTCTGCTAATGTGATCATAAACACAACTATTAAACTCTGTGCTCGGTTGCCATTGAGTCGAAATGAAGACGTGGGCGGCTCTGGCGCATGGCATCTAAGACTCCAGCGCCACACAATTTAGCTATTAATATTTTAGTGGTGTCTTGGGTGACTCATCAGATAGTATACCGATTCCACCTTGAAAACAAGAGGTAACAGATCTGTAGACTCCCAAATCTCTTGTTNATGTAGCAGGTACTCCAATAAAGACTTCCTGATGATACGCAGGTTTGATGTCCCCCAAATAACTTGGCTGACATCCACTGAGGGAACCGGAGAAATGAGAAGATTCTCAGAGGGCTAGTCCTGGGGCTTCAGGCTCAGCCCATAATTTGGATCCGGTGGGTTCTCAGACAGCCCAGAGGGAGTGAGGGAACTGGTCATAGCTGGTACCCAGCTGTCACAGAGACAGATGGATGCATACCCACTGGTCCTTCCATGGGAGTAGAGCGAAGCTGGTATCAGAAGCAGGCTCCCAGTGGTGGAGTGGGCAGGAGAACTGGTCCCATCCCTAATCAGCTACCACAGAACTCTCCTCAGTTGATGGCTTCTGGTGAGGATGGAGCAGAGAAAGATTCATCCTCCCTGAGGGGGCTGGCCCCTAGGGTTTGACCATGCTCCTGTGAGTATATGGACAACACAAAATGGACTTGCTTTTTCCCTTTTCTTTTCCCTTTTTTTGGGGTGGGCATGGGGTGAGGGAACTAAGGGGGAGGGGGCAGACATGAGAAGACTGGGTAGTGAGTGCAATTGGGGTGCATGATGTGAGATTCCCAAATAATCAATTAAAAAAAATAAATTTAAAAAAGAGCAGGCTTCTTACTACCATTTATGGGGCTGGAGTTGAGAAAACAGATGGTGGCCTCCATGCAGCCCCAGGTGGTCACACCTCTTCATTTATGTGGACTCNTTGCCCCATAGTTAAGAATACACCAGAAGATGCCAGGCATAGAGAGAGCTTTAAAGCTCAGGGAAGGAACCCCGACCCTACTCCCCCACCCACCCACTGCCACCACTGCTACGTCAGTCAACAGTTAGTTTCCATAACCAAAACAAAGTACTCGAGGCTATCAAATTTAAGAGAGGAAAGGTTTGTTTAGGCTCAAAGTGTGTCTATCATTCCATAGTCCCATCATTTTGGGGCCTGTGCCAGTGTACATCACTGCTGGGAGTGTGTGTGAGAGCAAATTGCTCACCTCACAGGAACAGAAAATGTACAGATGGGCAAGAAAAAAAGGGCCATCTCACAATCCCCTTTCGAGGGCACATAAAGCCCTAACTTTCTAGTGAGACCCACATCCTGAGGAAGTCACCTCCTGAGGAAGCCACCTCCTGAGGAAGCCACCTCCTGAGGAAGCCACCTCCTTACAATAACACTGAGCTGAGAGCCAAGCCTTCAACACATGGGACTTTAAGGGACATTCCAGATCCAAATGACAGCAGCCGTCCCAGGGGAGTAATAACCAGACAGGCTGAAAGAAGCTGAAGGCTGCCNTCAGTGGTGACATCAGTGGTGACAGGAAATGATAAGAAAGGAGGTCTCTCCCTAGTTCCTATCAGGCCTCATGTCCACTTGCTAATCAGAAGCCCGCTGTTGGGAAGCCTGGGGAAGGCCATTGTGGATTCTCAGCTCCAGCGTCAAGGACAAACTCCCTGACACTTCTGCACATTAGGCCTTTGTCAGATTCTGTATTTCCAGTAACTTCCCCGAGTTTATAGAACTCTGGGAATTCATCTGCTTTTCTCTGGCTGCCAGCTTCTGGTGGACTCTCTATTTGATACAGTCAATTTCTGACAAATTCTCAATTTTTACTGCAAACAACATTGCCCACCTTTTGCCTTTTGTTTCGAGATTGTGTGTTCTGTGTGAGAACGCCTTCCCTGCCCTCAAGGTCATGAAAATAATCTATATCGTTTTCTGAAAGCTTTTAGTTTAAAACCTTCAGCTTAAAGACTCATAAGGTCTCTAATGCACCNGCTATTGATTTCCATGAGCATGCAAGATAGGGGCATGGCCTTTTCCCATACCCCAAGACNGTGCACTGTCCTGTCCACCCCTGACCTGACCTGCACCAACATGTCTGTCCTCTGCCGAACCTCCCTGTGTCTATGGCTCTGCCTGGGCCACTAATGCCTCTGCTGACCCTCCTCCTGCACCACCACCAGCAGGTCTTGATTGACAAAGCTCTGNTTTTTGGTTTTTCAGACAGGATCTTATCGTTCCAGGATGGCCTCAAACTCACCATGTAATCAGAGGTGACCTTGAACTCCCAATCCTCCTGTCTCCTCCTNNTGGTTTAAGTGGTACTAGAGATGGAGCCCAGGGATTTGCAAATACCAGACACTCTGCCAACCGAGCTCCAGCCCTGGCCTCAACTCTGTAGGACCTCACTGTCATGTACCACTTGCTGACCTTTCTTAGTTTTCATTGAGTACACCAAGACTTTTCTTTTTAAAGATGTTATTGTATTACTTCTAATTATGTGTATGTACAAGTATCTGAGTTGTATGTGCAAGGGAGTTGCAGGAGCCTTNGGAGATGGAGTCATAGGCAGTTCTGAGCTGCCTAGTGGGTGCTGGCAATCGAACCAGGGTCCTCTGGAAGAGCAGAACATGCTCTTAACCACTNAGCTACCCATCTAGCCCCATACCAGGACCATCTCTGCTCCCTNACACTGTTGTGTGTACTTTACAAGCAGCTCACCAAGCTTCGCAAATGGAACAGATCCTGGATGGATTTAAAGAGAATGGCACTNGATTCTAAGTCGATCCCAGCAGAACAGACAACTTTGCTTGCAGTATGGACTCTTCTGATCCCTCTAGTTAGGTCTCTCATATCTCTCAAAGTTTTACACCCTTTCCCACAAAGGTCTTCCATCTCCTTTGTTGGATTTCCTCCTCGGTACTTCCTATCTTTGCACTGCTCTGAGCATCTTCTTACTCATCCTCTAAATGCTTGTTGCCGGCATGGAGAAACACAATTGATTTTTGTATATTGATCTTGAATCAACTAACTTCTTAAATTCAGTTATCAATCCTACTAAAACACCTGCACATTCTTTTTCCACATAATCACATCATCAGTCAAGTTCTCTTCCTTGCCATCCAATTCTGATACCTTTGATTCCTCACTTTTATTTACTGTGGCTGGTCAAGCCTTCAACATATTGTTGAATCAGAGTAGGGGTATGGTGGTACCCAACTGTAACCCCATCACTAGACAGCTAGAGGCAGGAGGATCAGAAGTTCAAGGTTGGCGTCAGCTACATAGCAAGTTGGAAGCCAGCCTGNGCTACATGAGACCCTGTCTCAAAACAAAACTAAACCAAACTAAAATAGTCTCGGGACTTCTTTGTGTGTTTAATTAATTATTCTTTAATGCATTCTGGTCACACATATCCTCTCATTCTCTTACCCCACCACACTAAAGCCCCTCCTCCCACAAGGTTAACCATACATNTAATTGTCTAAAACCTTCACAATTAGGTATAAAGGTCACATTTTTTAATAAACCTTGAGAAATTTAAGAAATGTCCTTTCCAGCCTATTTGCTGATCATTCTTCCTAACAGTATGGTGATCATATGACCATTCTCTCTTTGGAGCGAGGAGGGAGGGGCGCATGTAAGGGGGATATTTTTTGTGGGTTGTTTTGTCTGTTTTTTTGGTGAAGAGGTTTGGGGAGTTGTTGTTGTTCAGGTTTTTAAGATAAGACTTCACAATGTAGCCAAGCTAGCCTCAAACTTAGCAATCCTCCTGCCTCAGCCTCCAGAACACTAGGATTACAGATGTGTGCCACCATCCCCAACTCAGTATTTTTCTTTTAATCTACTAATGTGACAAATAACACTAGTTGACCTTCTAAAACAGAACTAAATTTATATTCCTGGGACAAATGCTATCCTTCATTCACAAGTGTGTGTGTGTGTGTGTGTGTGTATGTGTGTGTGTGTGTATGTGTGTGTGTGAGTGTGTGTGTATGTGTGTGTGTATGTGTGTGTATGTGTGTTATGTGTGTGTATGTGTGTGTATGTGTGTGTGAGTGTGTGTGTGTGTATGTGTGTGTGTCTTCACTTCTCATGGTGTTCCACATGTTCCTTCTCCCCTGACCATTAGTAATTCATTGTTTGCTCAGGATACATGTATTTCTCATCTTGCTCCTTATTCTTATGTATTACCTCTTCCAAGATGCCTTCTTTGACCATCTCCCCCCAGTTCTGGGGTTATTATTATTACTATTTATTAAATATTCCTGTCTTATCTTTTTATTTCTTAGGTGTTAGTCCATTGACTATAAGAACTGCTGCCTGGTGCTTTGATTTTGAATCTTCAATTCTTGCACAACAAATAGAGACCCTGGCTTGAAATNCTTAACTGAGCCAAACATGGTAGCGCATGCTCACAATCCCAGCACGACCCACCATCCGGCCTTGCCTGTAGATCTCCCATTAGCCACTTAAGCCTTCTCCAAATCTGGCACTCTATTCTTGGTCCCTTACCCAACACAGCTATTTTACCTCACTAACCAAAGACAGGAGCTCAGACAACTCATGAGTTNATTACACATTGCTCAAATCTATATTCCATTAGGATGCAGAATATCTAGTTTTCATCTTTCATATAATCCTAGTCCATTCTTTTGGAGGGGTGGGTGATCATGGAATCTCATATAGCCCAGGCTGGCCTCAAATTTCCCATGTGGCTAAGGATAACCTTAAACTTCTGATTCTCCTGCCTCTACATCCCTAGTGATGAGATTATAGGTTTGTGCCACCACACCCAGTTTTATGTGCTGCTGGGACCANACCCAGGGCCTTATGAATCCTAGGCCAGCACTCTACCAACTGAGCTACATCTCCAGGCCTCATATTACTTTTTAAAAATCAATAATAATGTCTCCCTTAAAGCAGCATAAACTATGTTGGAACCATCACTGACACTAATTATATTTCCATGGATTGAACCCATTCAAGTTGACTCAACTGATTGTCAACATTTTGAGGGTGTGGTGGTTTGAATAAGAANGGTCCCCACATGTTCATATATTTGAATACTTGGTCCCCAGTTAGTGGAACTGTTTGGGAAGGATTAGGAGGTGTGGCCTTATTGGAGGAGGCATATGGATGGGGGCGGGCTTTGAGATTTCAGAAGCCCAAGCCACCCCCACTTAGCCTTCTCTGCCTAGTGCTTGTGGGTTGAGATGTGAGCTCTCTGAATTGGAGAGCTACTACTTCAATGCCATGTCTGTCTGCCGCCATGCTNCCTGACAGGATGATCATGAACCCCAAATTAAACACTTTCATTTATAAGTTGCCTTGGTCACTGTGTTTTATCACAGCAATACAAAAGTAACTATGACAGAGGGGCAGCTCAAAGACCTAACAGAAAACATAAACTATCATTTTTCTATTGCTACAAAGGATAACCACTTTTCTTCCCACAAGGACATGTCTATGCATCCCAAAGTAAACTAAAAGGCCACTCGATTACCCAGGTAAAACATGCACAACACAGAGAACAAGAATTGAAAAGTTCTCAGTCCATCTCCTCCACCAATACTATCACAAATTTCAATAAAATGGGCTGTCTGGGACATTAAAACTGAAAAGTGGTCAGAAATGAAAACCTGTAGCACAATGAATGTCGTCATTTTGAACAAGACAATTAACTAAAAGGCAAGAGGAATTAACTAAAGCCACAAAACCACAGAGAACCATAAAGAATTTCTTAAACTCAATAGGAAATAATTCTTAGGGGAAAAAAAAGACTTTTGCCAAGAACCCCCAAATTCAAAACAATAGTCTGTGTCTTGTTTCAAGAAATGGTTTCCTGTGCTTATATTCCTCCAGTAGCTTCTAGTTTCTAGTCACTGGAAATTACTCGTCCNAGACTCCCTTCATGTGGGGTTGTTGTCCATCCACAAGAAAACCTCCATGTCTAAACACACACCATTTTGCTTTTCTCCTGGTCCTCGTTGGATGTGAAAGATCAATGTGATGATGCCATTCCACTGGGAGTTGGCACCCAGGGCATCTCTGTTCCCAAATACTTTTNTTTTGTCTGTTCTTTGAGAGAGACAGCAAAACATTTTGGAGCCAACATTGTTTAAGTTTGTTTGAAATGATACACAGAAAGCAGAAATGGGAAGTGGAATACAGCAGTGTTAATTAGGAGAAATTGCGTTGCCAAGAACTGGCCTTCCCACCTGAACATCCCAGCTTTACCCTCAGGGTTTTTAGTTTGGTTGGTTTTGCTTGTTTGGATTGAATTTTAAATAATGATCAAATGTTGCTCCCTGTGCTTGTTTGGTACTAATTCCCCCAGCCCTCCCCAAAGAGACCCCTGGTGAGCAGAGTTTCCTGCTCCAATACGGGATCCTCAGGCTGGGGTTCGTCAATGCATTTACATAAAACTGGCCATGTAGATAATCCATACATGATATGTACGTCACTTGTTAGAACATAGATGACTTACTTTCTATGAGAGCTAGCCTAAGAACTTCTGAGTATTTTAAGTGTATTATTGGCTAGTCTTTTCTTCTCTTTTACAAGCCTTTATCCATGGTCAGTTTTTTTCATTTGCTGTTTGGCTGGTACCTGCAATAGTTTAAGTTGGTTGATTGGTTGGTTAGTTGTTTTGTTGGTTGTTACTTACTGGCTGGTTAGCTGACTGGCTGGAAGGCTGGCTGGCTGATGGGTTGGTTGACTGGTTAGCAGNCTGACTGGCTCACTGGTTGGTTTGCTTGGTTAGGTTTTTGAGACAATGTCTCATTATGTAGCTCAGAGTGTTCTCAAACTCACTATGCTTGGTATTGAATTCACAATCCTTCTGTCTTAGCCTCCTGGGGGCTGGGATTACAGACTTGTACTACATGCTCAGCCCAGGATATTTTCCAGCAAAGGATGGTGTGAGCATGTGCACATGACACTGGTTCAACTAGTAAGATGAAACCCAGTACACACTCCATCATGGTCACTTTTCTCCCTTTTCCCAAACAACAGTTCTCTATGCATAAGGGTGGGGTTATAAAACACATTTTTATATCTGGGATATACAATAAGATCCCAGATTTAATCTTTCTTCAAAATTGTTTTGACTATTTCCAGCTCTTTGTATAAATTTTAGAATCTGCTTGTTTTCTCCACACGTAATTCAATATTTACCTTTTTTTGAGGGCTGACACACCGCTGAACCATCTTATCTTCCCATTAATGATGTATAAGGAACTCAATTTCTCAATTTCTTAATCACTATTTGCTACCACTTATCATCCCTTGTGGCTGTAAGGTACTAACTCACTGTGATTTTTATTTGTATTTCCCTAGTGTGGTAGTTCGAATGTAATTGTCCCCCATAATCTCAAAGGGAGTGGCACTATTAGGAGGTGTGGCTTTGTTGGAATGCATATGGGCTTGTTGGAGGAAGTGTGTCACTGTGGGGGTGGGCTTTGAAGTTTCCCATGCTTATACTATCACCCAGTGAGTCAGTCAACTTCCTGTTCCTTACAAACCAAGATGTAGCCAGCACCACATCTGCCTGCATGCCACCACACTCCCCACCATCATGATAATGGACTAAACTTCTAAAACTATAAGTGAGCCACCCCAATTAAATGTTTCCTTTATAAGAGTTGCCATGGTCAAGGTGTCTCTTCACAGCAATAAAAACCCTAACTGAGACACCTAGTGACAAACATTTCTCGTGTAATTTTCAGCCATTTATTTGTATGTCTTCTTTGGAAAGTCTATTCAAAATTTTACCCATTTTCAGTTAGATTGTCTCTTTGTTGAGTATTNNGTGTTTTTTATGTAATCTGATACTAGACCCTTAACAAATATTACTTGCTGATATCTTCTGTGAGCTGTCTTCTTGCTTTCTTAGCAGTATCTTTGAGGTACAAAACTTTAATTTTTATGAACCCAAGCTGTTTTCCTTTACTTCTCTGTGCTGTTGTAGAACATTCCCTTGCATTGTGTGAAGATGTGCCCCTGTGATTGGTTAATAAAAAGCTAAACAGCCAATAGCTAGGCCGGAGGTGTAACAGGGACTTCTGGACAGAGAGAGCTTTGGGAAGAAAAAAGGCGGAGTCACCAGAGGAGGCAGAGGGAACAGACTTGCAGGAGGAGAGGTAAAAGCCCTGAGTCATGTGGCAACACATAGATGAATAGAAATGGGTTAATTTAAGTTATAAGAGTTAATGGGACAAGCCTAAACTCTAGGCCGAGCTTTAATAATTAATAATAAGTCTCTGTCGGGTTTTTTGTGAGCTGGTGGCCCAAGGAAAAAAATCCACCTACACTGTGCTTTAAATTTCACATCTAAAATATTTATACTGCTTTCAGAAATTTACAATTTTAGCCATTACATTTACAATTTAGCCACTATGCTTTGATCCATTTATACTAATTTTCGATGCCATGAGGCAGAGCTTTATGTTCTTCTTTCATGTGTGGATACTGTGTTGCTCTACTACTGTTGCTGCAAAGATCATTTCTCCCCAGTTGCATTTCCTCAGGACTCTCCTAAAAATCAACTGACCATACAGTTCAGGATATATTTCAAGACTTAGAATTGCATTCTACCATTCTATATGCTTATTGTTAGAGTCAGACTTAANTATCGTAGCTCTGGAACAAACCGGAAGTTGGGGGGTTAGTCTTCCACTTTTCTATTCCTTTCAAATGCATTTTTTTATGATCCTTTATATTTACATGAATTTTAGCACTAGCTTGTG
>LZPO01044427.1:245431-275709 GCA_001675575.1 Neotoma lepida | reverse complement strand
CTGGGGACCCGGAACTAAGAGAGCTGCTGCATCACCCCCAAATGGGAAGAAAATTGAAATAAGGATCCAGGGATCAGACCTTCCACAACAGTGCAGTACAAGGAAGATGGCTCTATCTTTTTTGAAAGCTACGGATATTACTGGCTAAGAACAGAGANCTCTAAATACCGTCAAGGTCACAGCTGCAAATGAGTGAGTTGTTCAGCAGTATTAAAAGGGACAAAGAACAAAAGGAGAAAAGCAAACAAAAATATCATTGCAATGCAAACTGCAGGGAACTAGGAATGGGCTTTCACAGTTGGCCTTGGCCCCACCAGCATACAGGCGTGAAGGAAGGATGAAATCCATTACCAAAGCTGTGGGTCATGTGGTCCTTTACTAGAGATTTTGGTGAGCTGAATTCAGAACTACTCATTTCTGCTTAGTTAGTTCAACACAGCAAACATGTTCTACAGCAATGACCTTTAAACCTTGGCCCAATGAGATATGAAGAAATGATGTCCCAACTTTTACCACATATTTTTTAATCAATGATACCCCAAATTGTTTTTGTCTTTTGGGGGGGGGTGTTTTGTTTTGTTTTTTTCAACACAGGATTTCTTTGTGCAATAATCCTGGCTGTCCTGGAACTCACTCGGTAGCCCAGGCTGGCCTTGAACTCAGAGAGATCCACCTGCCTCTGCCTCCCAAGTGCTAGGATTAAAGGTGTGCGCTGCCACCACCCAGCTGATGCCCCAAATTTTGATGTATTTTTAAAATCTCTTTCAAAATNTCTAGCTTGTATGTTATAAAATACACATGTAATATCACAGTAACACATGTAGATTGTTAAACTCATGAACACAACCATAAAGTGAATGATTTTTTTTAATCTACTGGGCAGGTATAATGGTATATGCCTATAATCCCAGTGTTGAGGAGCTGGGGCAGGAGGATCACAATGTCATCAAAGGTCAGCCTGGTCTACATGGTGAGACACTACCTCAGGAAAACAAGCAAAAAAANAAAGTTTGATGACTGGCCTGTGGTCAACAAAGTGCAGAGGTATTGACTCAGAAGTACTAGTGTGGGGCCCTGGAGTGCCTATTTTTACAGACTTCAGATGACTCTAGTAGATATTTTACCTAGACAAATTCATGTTACTCTTTGTAGCTATTCTACATTTAGCTGTATAAAACATAAAAGCCAGGTCAGTGAGATGGCTCAGAGGTAAAAGTACTCGCTGAGCCAACCTGATGACCTGAGTTTGATTCAGAGAACCACAGTGGAAGGAGAGAGCCTACAAGTTGTCCTCTGCCCTACACACACACACACACACACACACACACACGCACACACTACATAAAGTAGAAAACACAAAGGCTAGTACTCTAGTCTCCACCACTCTCCTCATCTACAGTTTCAATAATTCACAAGTAACCACTTTCCAGAAATATTCATGGAAATTACATAACCAGTGCATAATTTTAAATTGTCATGCTGAGTGATGAACTCTGCTACCAGCCTATCCTGTCCCATCCAAGACACTAATTATCCATTTGTTCATGGTACCCACACTGTGAGCACCAGCCACTCCTCAGCGGTTTGGAGACAGAGAGCACATCCACANAGCTTGCTACAGGATATTACTCCAATAATTTNATTATATTATATNTTGTTACTAATCTCTTACTGTGCTTAATTTATAAATAAAATTTTCTTATAGGTATGTATGTATAGGACAGAAACATATATAGGTTGGGTACTCTACAGTTGGTGGCAACCACTGGAGAGAGTCGGGGAGAAAAACGGGAGATGACTATAATAGCTATCCCACTCCAAAGACAAAGGTCACTGAAGCATGGGGTACTCGGTCATTTCCCATGCTCACACAGCTAGTCAGTTAAGGAGGCAGAACTGGAATCCCACCTGGCACTAAATCAGTGGCATAATCTCGCAAAATTAGAAAAGTACAGTTGACCAAAAAAAACAAGGTAAGCAGAGAGAATTAGAGAATGTGTGTGTGTGTGCGCGCGCGAGCGTGCCTGCGTGTGCCTGTACATGTGCGTGTGTGCATGAAGGCCAGAGATCAACCCCAGGTATTGCTCTCCAAGAACCACCCTCCTTGTTTTTTGTCGGTTTGTTTTTGAGACATCATCTCTCAAGTGTGAGCTGGTTTGGCTAACATGGCTGGCCAGCAAGTTCTAAGGATCCTCCTGTCTCCGCCTCACCAGCNCTAAGGTTCCAAACTTTACCATAACTGCTGAACATCAAACTCAGGTCCTCTTTTGGGCAGCAAGCTCTTTGCCAGTTGATCCCTCTCCCCAGCCAGAATTACAGTCAACTTCCAGGTAGAGTCTCCAGGGGGCGCTCCATTGGATGCCTCACTTCCTAACAAGCCTCCCAAACAAAAAAAATCCCTCTTTTCTTGCGTGTTAGTCACCTTTTTCTGGCGTCATAAGATGGAACCCTTCTCGAGAGTCAAAGATAGAAAATAAGACACAAAAATTGCTTCAATAAAGTATCATCAGCCAGAANCGCTCGCTGCCTCTGTTTTTCTTTGAATATAGCCTTTGACCATATGGAACTCATCACCATCTGCCCGATCTCTGTTTCTNCCTCCTTTCTAGCAGTTCGTTCTCCAAACACTCAGTAGCTTCCTCTCTTTACATTTGTAAATGCTGTTGACTGTGGATAGAATCCATGTTTACTTTCTACTCGAAAGCCCATAGGAAAGCTTGTCTTAATCACCCACAGATGCCTCATTCAGCTCTGCTTAGCTTGGCCCAGAACTTCAGAGGGAAATAAAAGGAAAATCTTTATTTTATATTTCAATTGTAGATTGCTACAGACTAAATACAGCGCCAAACTGTTATTGGAAACAACACAGCCACTGGAATAACGATAGCCAGCATCGCGTTTTTACAATTATAATTTCTCCTGGCGTTTGTTTAACTCAAGATGGTTCCTGTATTTTATAAAAGGCCTTTTTTTTTCTACTCCCCCTACTACGCTGAATGAACCTTCATGGAAGCTGTAGAAGTTTGTAGTTTATTTTTAATATATTCTTGTACATTGGGGGCAAAAATGAAACTATGCCACGATATGTAGTCATTAGGCTTTGATGTTATCCCCTTGAATTCCGTCAAAAACACTCATTAAGCAGCCATCATGTCCATTTTGTAAGTTTTGAATACCTGAATGGGTCAGTTCTTCCTCATCGCCCTTACGTTACCTTTATCTCTTGAATACATTGATACATAGGGAGGTTGGGAGATGTTCACTCAGTAACATGCTTGTCACACAAGTGTGAAGACCTAAGTTCGGATCCCCAGCACCCATGTAAAAAGCCAGGCATGGTGGCGTGCACTTGTAACCCCAATGCAGGGTAGACGGAGGAGGNTNTCTGGACATTACGGCCGGACAGTTTATAGTCTGATCTATGAGCTCCAGGTTGAGTGAGAGACTGTCTCGAAAAATAACAAAGAGAAAATGGAGGAACACACCCAGGGATGATCACTGACCTCCATACACATGTATGAAAACACACAAAAGACACAGAAATACTTACTATGAATTAGACTTACATTTCCCAATTATTAAATGAAAGGACAGAGTTGGATTTTCTGGCAAACTATTTCTAGGAGTTTCTGGCAGACTATCTACTTAACCTCCCCAAACTTTCATGACTGCTTAACATCNCGTGTCTTAATAGTCCATGCTGCCCTACCAAGCCCAAGCTCACCTGTGTCCCTGCAACCTGAGGCTNTCTAATGAGGTTTTTTTGTGTGTGTTTTGTTGTTGTTGTTTTGGTTTGGTTTGGTTTGGTTTTTTCCTCTTCTCGCTCCTACTAATGCAAAAAAAACAGACTGAGTTCCACAAGACCACAGTCCAAAAATTACCAAGTTTACCTCCTTCAGGAGCATTTGTATCTGTATGGCAGAACTAATGAAGCTCTCAGTCCAGTGTGTTAACTATCACTGATATTTTATTAACTTTGACTGTAGTGTTTTGACTCAGGACATGTGCTTCATAGTGAAGAAAAATAGAATTCTTCTCAAAAGTGACCCTAGAATTGGGGCTGGAGAGATGGCTCAGCAGTTAAGAGCACTAGCTGCTCTTCCAGAGGTCCTGAGTTCAATTCCCAGCACCCACATGGCAGCTAACAACTTTCTGTAACTCCAATTCCAGAGGATCCAACTCCCTCACACATGCAAGCAAAACACCAATCAACGAACATTAAAAATAAATAAATAAGCCGGGCGGTGGTGGCACACGCCTTTAATCCCAGCACTCAGGAGGCAGAGGCAGGTGGATCTCTGTGAGTTCGAGGCCAGCGTGGGCTACCAAGTGAGTTCCAGGAAAGGCGCAAAGCTACACAGAGAAACCCTGTCTCAAAAAACAAAAACAAACAAACAAAATAAATAAATAAATAAATAAATAAATAAATAAATAAATAAAAAGGAATCATCAAAAAAATTTTTAGTGGCCCTAGAATGAGCCCAACTAGCTCGAGAGATGACCTAGTAGGGCTCTATGGAACTGTTTCATTATACATGTCAAAACTTTGTGTGCTTTCTCTTACGCTGTTTTCATTGCTCCTCTTCATGTGTCTACACAGAACACCTGGGCTAAAGAACTTGTTTTACCAGAGAGATGTGTGTACGTGAGGTGGAAGGATGGTTTCTACTCCATTTAGGAGAAGTTACCAGGGCTGGAGCGATGGCCCAGCAGTTGAGAGCACTGGCTGCTCTTGCAGAGAATCTGGTTCAGTTCCCAGCACCCACATGGTGCCTCACAACCATCTGTAACTCCAGTTTCAGGAAATCTGAAATCCTCTTCTGGCTTTCACAGGCATGGCACACACATGGTGCACATACTTCAATGCACGTAAAAGTTTAAAGATAAATATTTTTTAAAAGAACTCTTACCAAATCAAATGGAATGCCCTAAGTCAAGACAGGGAAGAAAGCAGCTGTCTCTACAGAGCCCTGTCTTTACATGCAAGCGAGAGCTCTTCAGAGAATAGCTGAGTTCAATGTTGACAGTGATCTGATCCACTACCTGTATACATTTATAATCCAACATCAAAGACAATTAACAAACCCATTAACAACCCAAGTATACTGTTCGTGTCAAGGTCACAGAGATATTTTATATAACTAAGAGTCTATGCCTTTAATTAAAAGAAGTTATTAGAGGCTATTAAAAGGTTTTAAGAATTATGTTTATCAGTCTTTCATTTTGGAAAAGGAAGTAAGATTTGCTCATATTTTGCTAGACAGACATAGCAACCAAAATTCCTGTGAGATAAAGACAACTTATAATCTAATCCACCCTAACAATAAATAAAAGCTTGGCTAGGGAGATAGCTCAGTGTGTAAGACAATTGCTGTGCAAACGTGAGGACCTGTGTTCAGATCCCCAGCACCATGTAAAAGCCAGGCACAGTGACATGAATCCATAATGCCAGCACTGGAGGGCAGACACAGAGGATCCATGGAGCTTACTAGCCAACCAATCAAATCAAATGCCAAATGTGAATGAATCAGGTTCANGGAGAGACCTTGTCTCAAAAAGCATGTGACGGATGATAGAAGATACCCAACGTCTGCCTATGGCTACCACACACACATGTGTGTGTGCACACACAAACACACACACGCATGCATACACACATACACACATATACATACACGCACAGGCAAACGCNCATACATACATATACCATACACACAAAGAATTAAGAAAATTGTGTCTTAAATGGCTGTGGGGTTTTCTCTACTATAGGATTCTGTTACCATATATAGTGNTAATCCTAAAATACTACTAGTCTCAACACACTTGTTAGTGTGGTATGAGCCACAGCACCAAATGCTCACTCACACACAGTTTTGCCATGCCCATGCAACGCTGCATGATCCCTTTAAGAACATCACATATAGGCAGCCAGTTGCTGTGAAAACAACAGGAAGAATAAACACAGAGTGGTTGACGCTCTATGACAAGTATAATTAAAACAAAAAGCTGGGAGGAAAACTAAGATACGATGCACACGGAGGAACACACCCCATCTTCTATCATAGCTGAAGCTCGGACAGTTTACTTCATTTTTAAACCAAACATAAGGCTTCCAAACATCTCCAGCACAAATGTGTCATTCCTTGTCAAGAAAGTTCCACCTCAAAATAAATAACTAAATAATAACAAATTTAATTATATATAAATATATATGTTATCGGGTTCTTAATCTACAAAATCATCTAGGCAATACTGCATTTCTTCATACCTAAAATTACATCAGTGTTAAAATATACTATCAGTTTATTTCCCAAGGGGGGAGATGACAAATGGGGCTGGAGAGATGGCTCAGTAGTTAAGAGTGCTTGCTGCTNTTCCAAGGGACCTGAGTTCTGTGCCCNACACATACATGGCAGCTCAAAACCACCTGTAACTCCAGCCTCAGAGGTTCTGGCTCCTCCTTCTGGCCTCCTCATGTACTGCACTCACATGTGGCATACACACACCTGTGCACACACACCAAAAAATGAAAAATAAATCTTGAAAAATGAAAATGAAACCAAGAAATATAATCAAATGTAAAACAAATTCTAATTTCAGAAATTAAAATGTGGAGGAAAGTGTTCATCTTAGACTTTAAGAAATTCACCGAAGTTCTTTATACACACACATGCACACAGACACACACACACACTCACTTGCAATAAGAATCCTGCTCAGCAGCACAATAGAACACCTGGCTAAGAACATTAAAAGCATACTAAATGCCTTCAAAAAGAGTTAACCCTCAAGCAATGTGAGAAATCAACTTATCTCTACAGCTTCAGAAATATTTCTGTCTTCCAATACAATTTTTCCTCTATAGTTTTACATAATAATGTATTTTAATGTGTTGGGCTTTTTTTCAGGGATTATACTATTTTTAAAGTGCTTAGAATTATAAGAGTTTGGAGGGGGCTTTTAAAAAATACACAAAAACAGAACCTGTATAAAGATGTGACCTGGTTTGGAATGGCTCTATTTTAAAAGAAAAACAAAATTCTCTTCTCTTGCTCACTCCTTAAGCTCAGGCATCCCCCTCTCCACAGAATGGCTGTGTGGCTACTGCTTGGGCAGCTGCCAAAGCCTTTGCCCAGTTTTCAGTGAGCTACTCTAACCTCACCCCTCCCATCTGATGAGTTAGAGAAGAGAGGGAAGGAAAGGCACNGAGTTCACAGACCTTAGGACACAGGCTGTAGTCATGGTTTCAGGCAAGTTCAAGGCCAACACTAGGAATCTGACCATTATCTTAGTGAGACCAATGGAAAGAGGTGCTTGTGTCTCTCCACTCAGTTCTCTAGCTGTTCTTGAGATCTCAGCTTAGTTTTATGCTTTCATTATACATTAATGAAAAGCTCCGAATTCCAGTTCACCTGTGATGTTGAATGCCATCAAGAGAAAAGTCAGATATCTACAAAATCCTAAGTAGTCCTGAAGTCATCAGGGAACTGAGGTCATAATGTAACCAAGAAAACTGATGTCCAAAGAGAGGCAAGATTTCCTGAGAGAGCTAGGGACATACACGGTATACCTTCTGCCGGAGCAAGGCACAGCCAATATGTCACAGAGTTTCTACTATGGAATCTAGACCGGCCTCAAATCCATGATCCTTCTGCCTCAGCCTCCCCAGTGCTGGGTGGCACTGAAATGACATTTTTAGAAGATAAACTGGGCTGATGTGTCCATTTAGAACAACAGGAGCCCTAGAAACAACGTTAACCCTGACCATCGAATGTTCACGAACCTGCACTGGGTGCTCACTCTTGGGAGAAAGATGAGGACAGGCTAGGATGTNAGATGCCCTTAGTGACCCATCTGCTGTGGCGGGAATAGTCTTCCATGCGGGAAGTAGCAGACTTAGGCTACCAAAGAAGGGACAACAAACCCCTGTCCCTCAAGCCNAGGCAAAAAGACCTGCTGCTTCTAAGAAAGTGACAGAAGCAGGCACCTCTCTGCCTCTGGAGTTGGAAGGAAACTGTCCAGGGCCCAGAACTCTTCTCTTTTTCAAATTATTTATTTTTATTTCATGTGCATTCGTGTTTTGCCTGAATGTATGTCTGTGTGAAGGTGTCAGATCCCCTAAAACTGGAGTTACAGGCAGTTATGAGTTGTCATGTGGGTGCTGGGAATTGAATCTAGGTCCTCTGGAAGAGCAGTCAGTGCTTTTAACTGCTGAGCCATCTCTCCAGTCCCAAGAGCCCAGAACTTTTGCAAGACACTAGTCATACCAGGGGTGACAAAAAAATGTTCTCCCTCCTAAACGCAAACAGACACAAGTTAAGAGTCTGGCTGCCACGGGAGGAGAGGGAGGTACGCTAAGAAGACCTCCTTCCAAGGACTGCTTGAATCCGGGGCTCAGCTGCCAGCATGGAAAGCCTTCTACCCCTACCACAAGCCCAACACCAATGGATGAGCAGTGATGTTGCCATCAGGAAGAACATGAAGATGAAGAAACATTTCTGTGATTGGAGCAGGCAGGACAGACACACTGGAGCACAGCACCTAGTATTCCAAGTAAAAGTGGATATCAGCCACTACTAATGAAACTAAAAGTCTACCAGCTCAACACTTGACTCCCCTCATTCATCCTTCATATCAATGGTATGAAAGAAAAAGCAATATGGCCATTAGCAGGCAAAAAACATTACTGACTTCAGTCTCTTCATTTAGATGTCCAGCATTTAATAAAAGTGCAAGAGGANACATTCCATTGTCGAATTATACAGGCACAGAGAGATGATATAAATATTGGGACNATCAGAATCACTAACCACGATCAGTATGGCCAAGCACCTCATGGAAAAGATGAACAGCATGAACAAACAGAGAAGAAACACAAGCTGAGAGATGGGAACTATTAAAATGGAACACCACAGGGCTGAATAGATAGCTCAACACATAAAGGTGCCACCACCGAGCCTGTAACCTAAGAACAGACTCCCAAAAGTTGTCTTCTAACCACCACATGCCATGTGGTGCACACACACACAAAATAAATAATAAATGCAAAAAACACTTTCTGGACCATCAAACAGAAACGCTAGAATTTCATAAAAGACAGTATTAGAGACTAAGACCATTACCCTGAGTCTAATGCTAGATCAACAGAGAATTCCAAACTAAATCACAAGGGAAAACAAGAATTTTAAAAAGAGCTAGAACTGTAGAATAATGCCAAGTGTCTAACATGTGACTGAAGTTTAAGAAAGAAAAATAAGAATGACTATAAAGATACTAGTCAAACTTTCCAAAATTAGAAAAAACAAACCACAAACCCAAGAGCCCTTGAGGATCACAAGCAGAAACCTCTTCAAGAAACAATGAACAGAAACATGTGTTATTGTCAAACTTAAAAAAGAAAAGAATGATAATATGTCTTAAAAAAGAGATTACCTGCAGAGAAAAAAAATTAAATGTAATAAAAAGAGTCAGTTATCACAAACTTAATTTAAAACCATAAAAAAACTATAATCTTCACCAAGTAGCTTTCATCTATTATCTGAGCAAGCTGAGACAGGAGACGCACCATGAGTTCAAAGCTAGTATGGGCTCCAGAGGGAGTCCCTGTTTCAAAAAAGAAATGAACTAATTGTAACCTTCATCTCACCATCTGATGTCATTGTTTGATATTTCCTGGGGACATGTTTCTGGCTGAAGGACAGAATGGTTGTCCTTTTGTGGGTTTTTGTCTGTTTGTTGTTCTGTTTCTTGATTTTCTTTTCCTGGCTATCATGTTACTATGCAGCCCAGAATGGCCCTGAACTCATGATTCCCCCATCTCACAGGCACTGGGATTATAGGCATGTAGCATCATGCCTGGGTGTCTCTGTTAACATCACCGTCTCAGAAGGAAACATNAGTCTCCATTAAGCACTCCACACCAGGGCGACTTTCTTTGTACATAGCTCTTAACAGAATGGATGACTTTTTTTTTAAAGACCTAGTCTTAGATTCTAAACATATTTTAAATCAATTTCATGAGACATTTTAATTTTACATTCTCTACCTTTTGTTTTGTGGAAACAAATATAAAATGAGNGTTTGTGGGGCCAACTCCACCCTTAGCAAAATGTCATCACAGGTCTGGCAAACCTGGACAGTCCCTTCCCCAGCTCTTACCTGCTGAGTTTTAGATACTGTGATTTCCAGTATCTTGCTCTCTGCAATTTCATATATACTTTGTCTTTCCCTCCGTGGATTACCAAGTCTTCACGATAAAGTCTTTAACATGTATCCACACTGAATGAAGCTTTATGCTTAGGATCCNACATGCTTGGGGTTTTAGAGTTTTGAATTTGAGGTTATTTTCAAGCATATGACGATAGGACTCAAGTCTATACACCTTATATGTAACAGCCTGGAGATCATTTTATATGATGTTTTTGATGGACCTGGATTGTGAATACTGCTTGTCACACTTCAAGATAAGATATGGCATCTTCCACCTATGGCCTCGTGTCAGTGCTCAAAGGATTCCAATCAGCAGACATGCTCTTAGATTTCAGNGTCTACTTCCAAATTAGAGGTTAACTGTTTTTTTAAATCTCATGTGACAAATGCATGTTGAAATGCTTTGCTACTGATGTTAATATTATAGAAGCATCCATTTGTGTCAGGCTTTGTTCTGATACTTTTAGGTTGCAGGTCCAAGAAGAGGAAGCCTCTGACTAAAACACAGAATCCATGGTCGGGCCTTACCCAGCCCCCACCCNTTCNCTCCNTCCCTACCTCAACTTCANTTTGCTGGACTCTTACTGTTCCCAGTTCATGTACTTATCTTTCTGGTTCCTCAACTACTACTTTGNTCTCCCTGTCAAAAACTTGATGCCCTGTTTTCAACTAAACACTAGGATGCTCTGGGACATTGTTTCNGTGCTTCAAGACACCATTTCATAAACTGCACACCTGGTTCTAATTCAAGCCCCAAGGCTCAGGTTCTGGACAAGAAGTAACCTTCCTTTAAGATTACTTNGTGTGTGTCTACATGTGCANGTAGGTGCTNATGAAAGCTAGAAGAAGGTGTGGATCACCTGAAGCTGGAGTTAGAGTTTTGAGTCACCCACTATGGGTTCTAGAGGCCGAGCTTGGATTTTCTACGGGAGCAGTACTGTGCTGCTCTTAACCACTAACCAGCTCTCCGACTTCAATTTTACTTGGAGACACGGTCTCACTATGTAGCACCAGCTGGCCTTGAACTTGCGGCAGTCCTCTTGTCCTCTTGCCTATATCATCTCCATGCTGGGATTACAGGTGTGTGCCATCACATTTAGCAAAACGTAATCTTTCTAGAGGCCGAGCTTGGATTTTCTACGGGAGCAGTACTGTGCTGCTCTTAACCACTAACCAGCTCTCCGGCTTCAATATTACTTGGAGACACGGTCTCACTATGTAGCACCAGCTGGCCTTGAACTTGCGGCAGTCCTCTTGTCCTCTTGCCTATATCATCTCCATGCTGACATCTAGATGTGTATAAGAGACAGATTCTCTTGCTAGGATTATCTTTAAGGGAAATGGAACAGATTTTTCATACAACAGATTATCTATGAACTCAAAAAACATAATTCCAAAATTACTGCTTTGGTAGAATGTTTAAATAAAGCAGAATGATTCTTTCACAGAGTGATGCCACTCTATGCCTGCACGGTCACGCATGCCTGTCATCCCATCACCTCAGAGGTGGTAAAAGAAGCAGCAGTTCACGTCCAGCCTCAGCTACACAGCAGGCTTGAGATCAGCCTGGGCTACAGGAGACCCTGTCATAGAAAGGTATGCTCTTGAAAATATGTTGCCCCTAAGAAAATCCCCAGGATTTGAGCTTAAACAATGAGAAACACTGAGGCAGCCAATCAGTTTCTTTGATTACCTGAGGCTCTGTGGTCCACCCTCATACATGGTAGTTACATTCTGTAAGGCATTATGATGGTTCTGAATGAGCCAGCACAGACCACTGCTGCTAGGCAAAAGATGCAATTAGGACCTAGAGGGTCTCCCACTGTAACTCTCTTGTTTACTTTGGCAGAAGTGGTTACACTAAACCTCAAAACTTCAGACATGTTTCTCTCCTGGGCATGAGATTGTCTTGTCCTTTTCTGAAAATAGACTTTGACAGGAATAAACACTCAAGAACCTAAGCAGGAGAGTCCAGAACCTAACNGGAAGCTCTCTGCCATTTTGTTCCTGGGTTCTGTTTGGCCCCAGCCCTACTCAGAGGGGCTGCGTCCCTCTNTCTCACTGAGTGCAGAACTTCACAGAAACTNGAAATTATAGTTTTTCTACTGTTGACAATTTAGACATGTTTGTCAGAAACTTAAAATGAATCCTTTCAGCTGCCATATCCTGTGAGCTAAGAGAGATCTTCGTATAATATCTCAATATAAAATAATGTCTCTTGGAGGTCTGTTTAATTTTGCCTTTTTAAATAATATGTTCAAAGATTCCTGCTAACTGCAGAACTTNAAACAAGCTATACTGAGGAGTTTTTGAAATAAGATTTGGAGGCTGNAATCACCAAGTCGTCCAATTTTATTTCATAGGCCATTGATATTCCCTCAATTTCACAATTTTAAGTAAAATTCTATGAACCAATAGACAATTTAACTTGGTTTGGTCACCGTCAGTCTATGTTTCACCAATGTTGGTATTCTTGGCTGGGACACGTTTTCTCATGAATGGGATGTCTTGTTAATGTGTTCAAAATGTGCTTTAGTAATGTGTCCATGATGTTCCTTCAGCTGCTCATTTCAGAGTTGGAAATAGCTCAGTTTCCCCCTTATTTATAGCCACTGTCAAGGGGGTCCTTGAAACTGCCATTCTGTTGGTCAGAATGAGTCAGTCTCAGAGTCACTTCATTTGNATGCACAATTGTGATTAGCAATTCCATTTCTGCCTTTTACTGGAATATCACTGAAACNATTTCCTCTCTTATAAATATAATTTCCTACTTTCTCATGGTTTTGTAAGCTTANACCTGATTCTACATCTCACATTATCTTCGTCCCACCTTGACTTAACTATACTATGATGGCCACCCATCCAATCTAGATGCAGATACTTTATAGTCTTATTCCAGATCTATAACTGGCTAGTAAACAGACCCACACATCCAAGGCAGCCATATTCTGTGGACACAATAAGTAGGTATGATGTTAAAATTAACTAGGCTATTAGCACAAAATAATGGCCAATTTAGATGTTTCAGACTTGCATGTTAGTAATCCAAAAATATGTAATTAATGTCAATCTTTCAGAACAACATCAACGGGATACATAAATGGATTCACTTCCTGTGCTAAAGAATTTTGTTCTCTAAGGGAAGATAGAAGCCTAGTTAACTGAAATTCTTACACAAGATTTTTAAATCCACTGAAAGTTATCTTTCAAATGACCACAAAAAAAATATTTTCTGCCCTCACTTCTGGTTATTGATGGGTGATGGTGTTCGGTATGCTGTGAATATGTGTTGCTCTGATTGGTTGATAAGTAAAGCTGTTGGCCAATGGTGAGGCAGAATAAGGTTAGGCGGNACATTCTAACTAGGGAGAGAGGAGAAGAAAGCAGAGCTGAGCAGACACTGCTAGCCACTGCCAGGAAAAGCAAGATGTAACAGTACCGGTAAGCCACCGGCCACGTGGCAAGTATAGATTTATAGAAATGGGTTAATTTAAGATGTAAGAGCTAGATAATGAGAAGCCTGAGCCATTAGGCCATAGTTTAAAAATAATATAAGCTTCTGTGTGTTTACTTGGGTCTGAGTGACTGTGGGAGCCAGGCGGGACCGGATAAAATATTCTTCTACAGGTTATTGTCTTTGAGTAACATGTATGTAGATTTCTAAGGCCACTATGTAGATAAATCAAGAATCACAGCCCTTGCTGAAGTCCCTGGAATAGTTTGGTAATTATCTAGAGTCATAACCACGAGCTGGGATTCAATTTCTGGTTCTGTAACTCTCTTAAGCAGTAGACTTGGGTAAGTCATTTAATCTCTCCACATATGTAGTCTCATGTCTGAGGGAAGAAACATCTACTGNATATGCATCTATTTGAGAACAAAAGAGAAAGAAATAATGAAAATCAAGAAACAAAGGTTTCTTAAGCTTGACCCTACTGACGTTTGGGGCCAGATAGTTATTTGCTACAGTTTTGTACATTGAAGGATATTTAGCTTCAGGTTTAGACTCANTCCACCAGATGCCAGTAACGTGTGGACATATGCATATGGGCTCACACACACACACCTCAGTTCATGTGTAACAGCCAGGAGTCCCTCTAAACACTGCCAAATCTCAGGGTGAGGAGGGGAATGATTACATTCACACTCACACCCTTGCCCTGTTGAAGATGACTGAATTAAATGGTTGATATGAAAGCCTTCATTAATACTTCAGAAATATAATAATCACTTGCTATATGCCTGGCACAGAAGCCAAGTTGAGCAAGATGTGATTTGAGGCATCCAACAGAGCAGGCAAAGCAACTCAGTATTTAAGGAAAGAGCAGATGAGGAACCCAGGGGTGCATAGAAGGGCGGGGGCAGAACATTTGATAGTTAAGAGCAGAAGCCACAGGAGTTGAGCTAAATGGATGTGAGGGAATGAGTAAAGGCTGAAGAGAAAAACAACTCATACAATGTCNACTGTGGTTAACTATTATTTATTACCTATGTCAATAGGATTTTTTACAAAATAGTGCCATTTACCAAAAGCAAATTCATACCCTATAAATGTTCATAGAATTGCCTTCCCAGGGACTGCTTGACTTTTAAATAGTGTGGGGACATTCCNACACTTCCATTCCATTTGCACACCTATNCCAGAGTCATCAAGACCAATGAAGGTCANTGACATTTCCCACCATAACTAGACTACAAAATCTCAAAAATGGGGGAAGGATGTAACAAGTCTATTTCTGTCCCTATCGCCAGCTTCCAAATAATGACACAGAGACTTATTAATTATGAAACCTCGGCCTATAACTTGGGCTTGTTCCTAACTAGCTCCTATAACTTAAATTAACCCATTTCTATTAATCTGCGTTCTGTCATGTACCACCCATCCTGCTTCCTCTATGTCTCCTTGTGTCTCTCAAGCATCTAGATTCCTCCTCCTCCTTTCTCTCTCTGTCCAGAAGTCCCGCCTATACCTCCTATNTAGCTATTGGTCATTCAGCTCTTTATTAAACCAATCACAGCAATATGTCTTCACACAGTGTAAAATGTCCCACAATGGGGGGGGCACACTGGAGAGATGGATGACTCAACAGTTAAGAACGCTTGCTGCCCTTTTAGAGGACTTGAGTTCAATTCCCAGCACCAATATCAGGTGGCTCACAATGGCCTGTAACTCCAGATCCAGGGGATTAATGCCCTCTTCTGGCCTCCCCAGGCACCCCACATGCATTTGGCATATGCACACANAGACATATAAATCAAAAATAAAAATAAATCTTACAAATGGCAGCGGTGTAATGAGGAGCAGCATACACTGTTCATGCTTTCTGGACACATTCATTGAAGAACACAGTATTGTAGCATTATCTAAGAGGTTTGCTAGATGTCAACTTTGAAAACTCAAGTTGCAGTGTCTCCGTAGCTGTGGCAAAAGGAAAAGACCCTTCCCCTTTTTCAGAATATTATCTACTTGTGAGGCCTCGGACCCGCTGCATTGGCCATCCTTTCTATACTACGGGAGGATGAGCCACTATCCCATTAANGTGTGGCACTTTCTAGCTTGTGTGAAACCAAGGAAGTGTTGTTTTGTGACACATAGCATTCCTTTAAGGAGAGCTAGTTAAAGGCTGCTAATGGGGCCTGNTGGTTCCTATTTCTACCTCTGTGTTTGGAGAAGGACCACACACCTAACCACACTGATTTCAGATGAAATTCTCTTTGCAAATATGTTACCCAATACCCTGAAAACGATGAACATCTTCCTAGATTTTAAAATTTATAATCTCCCTAACAATAGAATTCTGTGTGGAAATATCAAAACTCAAGTAACAAAGGCAATTTTTGCAATGATCAAAAAATAGAAACCATTATTAGGATATAAAAACATTTTTGTTACTTAAAAACCCATGTTTCTAAGAAAGGCAGCCTTATTAACCAACATTTGCTCAATAGGCAATTTTCCCCGTTTAATTTTCATAAATAGATCACTTTGAAAGCTATTTCCCCTTAACAAAAGCTGCATGTTAACAACAAATGATACGTCTTCAAATTTTAATTAATGTCAATAGCTTTATTTCGCTTCCAAGCANCTTACAGAAACATGTTATTAATATAATTTCATTTAAGGGGCAGGCATTTGTTTTCTATTTTTAAGAATAGGTGGTGCTAAGATTCTGGCCCTGTCAACATCATTTAAACATTCCTGTTCTATGCCTCTATCTAATAAATTAAATCAGCATTTTAATTGTGCCCATGTTTTGTGGTTCCTGGCAGCACAAAAAGATTCTCTTGTGAGTTCATGAATCCCTCCCCCGTATAAAACCCCACTGAGTGATTAATTGCTAGTCTGGAAGATATAAATATGTCTCTCAATAGAGACAGTATGGACAGCTGAAAGCCCCAGCCTTAGACGTCTCCATGGGGCGCCTTAGCATACAGACATCCTCCTAATTCAAACAAGACTCTGGCTCCAGGGCTCCGGGACAGCTTCACCAGGACACACTGCCCCTCTGTGGAGCAGTGCATTTGTTTTAATTAACATCATTTGGGATGTATCCAAGAACCAGAGGGGATCAGGCTTTTGAGACATAGGTGCATAGATTTCTCCAGGTGTCTCTGGTTCTTGAATAGTAGAAAATGACCTTGAGTCTCTTAAAAGCACCATCTTTATATAAAAGTATTTTGGTTACACCCTGACATTAATCACGGGTCCTTCTAAGGGAAAAGTTTGGCCAAGAAATCATAACTTTGTAAGTGAAGTTATAAACCAGCAGGTCTGTTTGCTGAGCCTTGGGGTCACANCTGTGTAAACTAGGGAGCCCTCNTTATCTCTAGAGGCTAGAGAAAGGACTTAATGGAGCTTCCTGGGAACTCCAGACAGCACAACCAAGGCCTGATGGAATTCCAAGCACTTCTATAGGACCAAGATCAGTAAAGAGGCGCAAAAGAGCAAGCAGGCAAGTGACTTAAAAATGAATCTAATCTAAGAATTCAGGACTAGAAGCGAGCTAGTACCTGAAGATTCTTATATGGGACTCTTTGGTTTAATGCTTTATATAAGTGATCACGACATGCACCACCAGAACCCAGTGTCTCAACCNNCATCTCCTTTAACAATGTTGAAGAAAATAACAGCAGCANAAGATGATAAGATCATATGCCGTTCTGGCCAATCCAAAAACACAAACACTTACATTCCTAAGCACCCTGTTTGAAACAAGATAAGAAAACATTCCCTAAAAGGCCAATACATGTTCTATAACAAAACAATGTCATGTGTATCCTGGTGTACTGTCCTATTTGATTTTACTTGGCAATTATGAAAGAGATATTTTTGAGCATGATCAAATATAAAGGTAAAGATTAAATCACTCAGCAAGCATAAATCTGAACTAGAGTTCTGTGATAACCTACAATGATGGCTATTATATTTCAACTTCTCCCCAAAAAAGGTAGCATATCAGTCCCTAGCCCAAGTCTCTAAAGCAGTGCTTCTTTACCTTCCTAATGATGTGACTCTTAAATACAGTTCTTCATGCTGTGGTGATTCCCAACCATAAAATTATTTCATTGCTACTTCATAACTGTAATTTTGCTACTGTTATGAGTCATAATGTAAATATCTGATACGCAGAATGGTCTTATGTGACCCCTGTGAAAGGGTTGTTCGACCTGCAAAGGGGTCACAACCCACAGGTTGAGAACCACTGCTCTAGAGACTTTCCAGCTTCCATTCTCAAGTTTTTACTACTCTGAGCCTACCATGGCAACAGGCCCTGCCGAGCCTGTGAGAAGGTGGGAGGCCTTGTGAAGAGAGGCCTCAAGGCATCACCACAAGGGTAGTCATCATAAACCACTCAACTCCTACAACCTACCAGCTGACTACAGGCCACAAGCAACCCTAGACAAGATTAGCCATGCTCAGCTCAAACCAGAAGAGCCAGCCCGCAGAGCCNCGACAGAACTCACACGGCCTGAGGTATCAAAAACTAAATTAACCGACTACATTTTTATAACTAAGTTCAGGGTTAGTTTGGTGTACAGAAACAGAAACACGGTACAGGTTCCAAAATCTCAAAAGAAACTCTTGCCAGGCTTTGNGCTCTAGGTCAAATTTCCCACTGTGTCACAGCCTTCATCGTGCCCTGGGGNGTGTACCTGCTGACTTTGCTTTGTTTNGATTTTGATGACTTTTTTTTACTGAAGCAAAATTTAGGGCTTGGCTAACTCATATCCCATATGATTTTCTAAGGGGTATCTAAGTGTGATTCATGATTCACATACAAATTATATTTATTTTTTAGCAGCCAGCACTCTGCACTCTTAGCTATTCAGTAGATACTTAGCCTGATTTAGAAGTGGCTTCAGTTTGCAACAGTGTCATGTGCTTGCTAACCTTTTCTCATTTGTAACATGTAGGATGATGTAGTCCACAAAAGGACAGAGTAGAGTCAGTAATTTTCTAAATTAATTAATGATCACTTTCCATATTATAAGATATAATACATTTTATAAGAAAGCAAAAATAAACAACATACATAATTACATAAATCACAAAAAAGCACAATTAAAAAACTGGGGTGAGTAGATTTAACATGTAAAGGGCTAAAATCCATAATACACAGAGGGTTACTGCAACATGATAGAGAAAGAGAAACAATTCTGAAGAAAACAGAATATTTAGGGGTATAAACGAAAAGAAAAAGGTGCTTACAAAAAATTAGAACACAAATTAAAACAAAGAAATGTTTCAACCATCATATCATTTAAAGATTCAAGATTACTGATAAGAATATGTGAAATTAGGTTTCCTGTACACCGATGATAATAGCACAAACCAGCACAGCTTTTAGAAAAAAAACATAGTGTGGGGGGAGGGGCAATATCTACCAAAATATTAGGCACATGCCTTTTAGTCCAAAAATATTCATTGAAACCTTACCTTCAATGTTGAACTTAAAAGCTAAATATCCATCACTACTCTCATGCCAAGTACTGATTCACTCATATATGGAAAACTATGCAAAAAATTTTAAAGAATATGACAAATATTCTTTGATGTCTCTGCCATGAGACATCAAAAAAAAAACTTCAGTCAAAATGACAGTTTGCCAAAAGGATGAGAAAAAAATGATGCTATTTCTAAGTAGTCAAATATATAAATGCACAGAAAACAGTCAAGATTGATATGAAACCAAATACCAATCGGTTATTATGATGGTACAGAAAGTGGGGCCAGTATCCTCGGGAGAGTGGAGAAGATTGTGTACACTTCTGTGTTCTCCAAGGATGCATCCATGCTTGTTATTTGTTTGCATTGCACATACCTGGGTAGCAGGAGCAGGGAGCAAAGATAACTTCAACCATAGAGCCACAGAAAGAACTGGAAGTTCTCAGAGGAAGTCTTCAGTGTATCCCACCTGGAATAAGCGGAGTGGCTCACGCAGATGCTACACACAGGTGTGAACTTGTACTTGAGTTGGAGACCCTGAAAGTATGGCTTCCTCTGCAGCCAAAAAAGGGCAATTTGGAGCAGTGGGCTGTACTGGTGGCCTTGTGTCTGGCTCCACAGAGGAGCATTCTCCTGGAATCTTCAACCAAGAAGGTCAACGCAAAGGCTAAACTTGAAAATCGCCATAAAGTGAGAGGAGAGAGATGAGAGGCTGCCTGGAAGAACCAAGTCAGCAGTTACCCACCGGAACAGCTCCCTCCATGTTGCTTTCAACAAGAATGCCTTCAGACACCAGTGAGGCAGAAGGAAGAACCGCCCANTGCTCTGTTCATCTATATAAGGACTATTTCAAGAGCTTAAACTTCTTTGGAAAGGGACTGAAGAGATAGATACTGTGGTTAAGAGTACTTGCTGCTCTTCCAGAGCCCAGTCCCCAACACCTGTGTCAGGCAGCTCAACACTGCCTGAAATTCCTGTTCCNGGAGATCTGATACCCTCTTCTGGCTTCTGTGGGTACATGTAAATAAAATATGAAATAAATGAAAATAAATCTTTTCTTTGGAAAGTAACTACAAATATTTGTGGTTATAGCTGACTGAGACAACTGGTGNGGGGTGTTCAGTAATTTTNTCTGGAATAGCTTTAGCCTCGTAATTAAGGTGTAGCTTTAGCCTCTTAATTAAGGGTCTAATTTATAGCCATAAAGAGCCCTCATAATTAAAATCTTCACCCCTAACTATAACCTTAAATAGAAGGAAGTCTTATAAGCATTACCATGAATACAAAGGGGATATAACATTTCTGGAAATGCTAAGACATGTCTTTAGATTAGAAGCTACTGAGGCTGGAAAGATGGCTCAGCAGCTAAGAGCACTTCCCATTCTTCCAGAGAACCAGAATCAAACTCAAAACAAGGTAGAAGAGAAGGACCAGTATCTGAGGTTGTTCTCTGATCTCCACACATGTGGTGTGTGTGTGTGTGTGTGTGTGTGTGAGAGAGAGAGACAGAGAGAGAGAGAGAGACAGAGAGAGAGAGAGAGAGAACAAAATAGTCCCAAATACTCAGGAAGCCACTGTATAAGAGGTTTTCTCTCCTGAAGTTGACCATAGTTTTAACTCTTATGAGATCCTTTGGCTCAGATGTCAGGTTCTATCTCCTGTGCATTTAAGAAGCCTATTGTCATTGTCATTCAGGCCTGGAATGATCTGCATATCCACAAACACAGCAAAAGAACATGAGACTTGTAGAACTTGTTGTGTAATAGAAAATTGAGGGGGATGCTAAGTTGAAGAGCGTGCCCCAAAGATGTCCATACCCTAATTCCCAGATTCTGGGTACGTTACTTTCTATGGTGATAGGGACTAGGCACATGTGACTGCAGATCTCCAGAAAGATGGTACAGAAGTCGGAAAAGATGTAGAGCGACACACTTGCAGGATGGAGAGTGAACCAAAGAATGNAGGCAGCTGCTATCAACAAGTCAAGAAAAGGAAACAGATTCACCCCACCCCTGGGCCCCAGAAGGAACACACTCCTTTAACCCCAAAGGCTTAGTTTGCATTTTTGCCTCCAGAACTTTAGATAATAAATATGTTCATCGAAGCTATCAAATGTGCAATCATTTGTTACAGAGCCAGTAAGAAACTATGAGAGAAAAGGGTTTAATCTGAAGCCAGTCCTCAGTATCAAAGCAAATACTGTGTTCTCCTCAACACCCTAGAGAACAAAAAATAGAAAAATAAGAGTTTAGAGTGAATGATCCAAGACAATAAAGTCAAAAAAGGATCAAGGAAGGAAATGCCAAGGCTAACGAGCAGTGGGCATGAATCTCCCAGCTCCAAAGACACAGATCTCTGGAGTCTTGCTTGAATGACAGGTTTCTTTTTTTCTTTTTGTTTTTGTTTTGTTTCGTTTTTGTTTTTTGAGACAGGGTTTCTCTGTGTATCCCTGACTGTCCTGGAACTCGATCTGTAGACCAGGCTGGCCTTGAACTCACAGACATCCACCTGCCTCTGCCTCCTGAGTGCTGAGGTGGTATGTGCCACTGCTGCCCAGCAAGTGACAGATCTCTATTCCAGCCATGGAGAACTCTGAGCATTTCATACTGATGCCAGCTNAGGATCAGAGAAAAAGAAGACGGCCTCCCATCTGTGGTTTCCTCACTACTTCCAGGAGAGTTATGTCCACACCACACACAGTGATACAAAGGGGCTCCATGCCAAAGAGGATCCAGATAAAGAGAGAGGGTGTCAGACATGGGNGTGTCTTCTTGCACTGCNCCACCCTTTCCAGTCAAAGTTTATGCTAACATCCATGAGAGGAAAGAGGACACAAAATCAGGAAGAAAACATCTGCATTGGGCACATCCTCAAGCAGATGAACAGACTCGGGACTCCAGGGAATGCCAGATTTAGTTATTTGCAGCATTCCTTCGCCAGCACCTTNAAATGTGATTACCAACAACAGTNCCTTCTAAAATAAATATTTTCATTTATGAATTTTTCCTCACTTTGACCACATGAAACCTGAAAACTTAACATATGCCAGGAGATGCAGGCAACGGGGTAAATAATCTCCAGCTAAAACATGTGAAAGATTTCATAGACGTGTGTGTGTGTGTGTGTGTGTGTGTGTGTGAGAGAGAGAGAGAGAGAGAGAAGAATCTACCTTTGATGAAATAACTACCTCAGCTGTTATTTTTTGCTGTTGCTTTAGAAATACGCTCTCTGGCGCTCTCTCCTCCCTCCTTGTCCCCATAGTGAGGTATCCTGCTGCTGAAATAGATGAAAGGTCCAGTCTCTTTAAAATTTCATGCTGAGTCCTTCTCAGCAGCCAAGCTTTAAAGGCCCGTGGCAAATTCAACATATTGTTACACTTGATGGAAGCAGATAAAAAATTACATGCAAAAATATATCATATATTCACTGTCTGGAAAGACTCTGAAAAGTTAAGGCTTCCTCTCTTTCCCTAACTAACGTGGACACAGACATTCTGATTCCAATGTTTAGAGACACAAAGGCTACCCATGGAGTAATGGAACAAAAATAAGAAGAAAACTCTTGCAGCGTTAGACTGGAGCATTACCGTATGTGAATAGCTTTATTAATAATAGTCTTCTGAAATTGCTTAAGATATAGAGGCATATTTCATAGCAAAAGACACAACAAAAGATACACGTTTTAATACTCTGGGGTCCNGAGCTCGTTGCCCTAAGCCATTTGCTTTGCAAGAAGGGTGTGGTCAGGTGTGGTGATTTACTCTTATAATCCCCACACTCNAGAGACTGAGGCANCCNGATTGCCATGAGTCCAAAAACAATCGGAACTATAGACTTGAACTACAGTGTGTGAAATGCTGTCCAAAGACATTTTTTTTTAATAGGACTGTAAATTTCTTTTTTTTTTTTGTAATTACCTCAAAAAGTTAAATGCTAAACTAAAGACATTAGAATAAAAAGCACAGTCACCTCAAAAACTTCCTCAGTCACTGTTATTCGAAGCTTGCCTCTAATGAGCTGCCTTGAAATCCANAATTTAGACATCACAAACTATGTCTAGACTTTAGCAGGAGCAGTGGCTTCGTCTACTAAATTTGAGGTTGGGGGTTTGGTAGCTATTTTTCTTCCATTTTTATTCATTCTTGGAGAATTTTGTACACGTATGTGATCTATTTTGTAATATCTACTCCCACAGTCCTCCAATACATNGTCACTCTCAACTTCGTGCCAACTTCTTTCTTCTTTATAACCCACTGAGTCTAATTAGTGCTGTCTACATGGTACACGGGTGTGGAGCCATCCACTGAGGTATGGGCAATCTATAAATGGCCACATACCCAAAGAAAACTGACTCTCCCTCCCCCAGCAGCCACCAATTGCCAACAGCTCCTCCGCTAGAAAGCGACCTTTTAAACGCTTCCCCATCCATGCTGGAACACTTCCTCCCCATCCATGCTGGACCACTTCCTCCCCATCCATGCTGGACCACTGGCCAGCTTGACCTTCTGCAGTTAACCCCAGCTGCTGTGAGCTCATGAGTGCAACAGCTGGGTCAGGTTCAGACACTTCACAGCTCTCCTCCCTGTTTTCCTGTTCTTACATCCTTTCTGTCCCTTCTTCCTCCATGGTCCCCGAGCCCTGATGGATAATCTATTTAGGCTTGGCTTGGTAGCTATGTTTTTATGGCACCATTTGGCCTGACGTGTGTCATTTGAATCCATTCATTCTCTTCTTCTTTGGGTTTTTTTTTTCCTTTGAGACAGGATTTCTCTATGTAGCCTTGGCTGTCTGTCACTCTGTAGACCATGCTGACCTCAAACTCACAGAGATCCGCCTGCCTCTGCCTCCCAAGTGCTGGGATTAAAGGCCTGAGCCACCATTGCCCAGCTCATTCTCTTAAGCATTTACTGGGTATTTACTCCATGCCAGGCACATGCTAAATATCAAAGATGAAAGAGTAGCCCCTGCCCCCAGGGTTATGATAGTGTAGGACTAAATTAAACACAGTGTGTGGGATGAGCCTGGAGGCCCTTTAGCAAAAGTAGGTTTGGAGTATTACAGTGCCACNAAGAGTGATTTGGTTCTTCTACAAGAAACCTAGTGGGTTTCCAAGCCTCTAATCACAAGTTGGCTCTTGGCTAAGAGCTGGTGAAACAAACCCAGTGTTAGCAGATGCCAAAGGAAGGACCATCTTTGAAAGACCAACAGTATAGAATCTATAGGATTTGGTCAGTGGTTATAGGAAGAAAGCAAGAGAGGACGAACACCTGCTTCTAATATTGACATTGTTATTGGTAAGTATTTTTAAAATCCCCCAGTAGTGGGGAACTCTGCCGATGCAATAAGCCATATTAAGTCTAATTGAAAGTCCAGATTTAATGAGCCAAGCATCCCCAGGTGATCTCGGGGAAGAGGAGAAACCACATGAAGGTCTATGGACCAGATCTTAGATACCCTGCTGGAGTGGTCTAGAGGAGCTCCAGGGGAGGAGCCCCAGCTTGGTGTGTTTCTGAGGGAGGGGTTTGGAATGGGAGGAGTGGGGAGAGTTCCCACTGAACATCTGGGCGGGGTTTGGAATGGGCCCCGCCCCCCAGCTGGAGATTCCCAGCAATTACCACGTTCGTTGCTCTTTAACCCCTCGTACCGTTCACAAAACTGAAGGCACTGCAGTGAACAAACCAGGAAACCAAGTCACTGAACACAAAGGGAAACTGGAAGCCAGAGATACTGCCTGGGTGTGGTTCATCTCTATCAAGACTCCTTGAGATTCAGTTGTCACGGAGCAGGGTCTGGGAGTAGGACCATTAAAAGGGGTTAATGTTCTTCTCTTGAGACTGGATTAGTCCTTACCGTTCTGGATCAGCTGTGATGAAGTGAGTCATTGCCTATGTCTCCATCCCTCTTCTGCACAGGCTCACTCACCACTCTCACACACCGTGTGTCATTTGCCATTTTATAACCGAATGAGGACCTTGCCAGACCCAGCTTCCCAGTCTTGAACTTCACCTCCAGAACCAAGAGCTAAGTAAACCTTTTCTTCATAAACGACCCCGTCTCCAGTATTCTGTGATAGCCACCTAAAACAGTAGTTGGGGAGAGGGGAGAAGAGGAGGAGGAGGGAAAGGAGTTCATAAAACAGATGTGCTAAGAAAAAACTGGCAGTGGGCAGCCTACTGGCTCTGGGAGAGCCACCAAAGATGCTTCTAAAGTCTCCGAAGGCTAAGAGGAAAAACCTGCTCAAAGATCTGAGGAAAGTGTGTCCCACAAGGAAGGGCAAGTGCAAAACCTTGGAGGACAGAGCAAGGCTGGTGTGCGGGACACCGAGAAGACCAAGGTGGCCGTGGATGGCGATCAAGGTGATCCGGGAAAGGCAAGNGAGCCAGGCAGGGGCTTGTCCCCTTCCAAAACTCATACTGAAATTTGGGTGTTAATATTACAGGGTTTAGGTGCTGGAAAGATGGCTCAGCATCTAAGCGNACCAATTGGTCTTCCAGAGGACCCCAGTTCAATTCCCAGCACCCACATGGCAGCTCACAACCATCTGTAACCCCAGTTCCAGGAGGCCCAACACCCTCATAGAGACATACATGCAGGCAAAACACCAATGCACATAAAATAAAAATAAATAAATTATTAAAAAAATATATAACAGGGTTTACTTATAACCCAGGTAAGAAGTTCAGATCTTGTTTTAAACATAACAGGAAATAGTTGCAGGGTCTGGTGGGGCACATGTTCTTCTAGGTGTACACACNTGGGTATAGAGACCAGAGAACAACAGCAGGTATCTTCCTTAGTTGCTAGGTAAATCAAGTCTCAGAGCCAGCCCAAAGTCAAGAATTCTTCCTATTTCTTATGTGAACAAGTAAGTCACATATCAAGGGTGTAGGCAAGGAAAGGAGATTCACTGGGGGCTGTTATTGTAATTATTTACTGCAGACACAGTATAAATTGTAGTAGCAAAACCCCAGCTTCAATAATACAAGCTTTGGTTACACCATAATTATCTTGTCCGTCTGGAGATGCTTCTCAACTCTTTGAAAACAATTCATTTATCTTAATTTCTCAGACTTGCAGAAAAGCATCCTAGAAGTAAATTCAGTCTCTCATACAAATTCCCAGACTCTGAGACCAGATACAGATGATCTCAGTGCCTCTGAGGAGCAATATAAGAGGTTTCAAAATGAAACAGTCTTTGGAAAGTTCCTGCCAACCTCACTGTGGGGGTCAGTCTTGATTGTCACCTAGGGATCTAGAGCCGCTGTGGAGGACAACCTCTGCATGTCTCTAGGGGAGTTTCTAGACTGGTTAACAGAGAGCCACACTGAATGTAACTGGTACTATCACATTGGCTGGGGTCCTAGACTTAGAAGGAAACAGTGCAGCGCCAGTGTCCTAGTAAGCTTAATAGTCAACTTGTCCCCGCCTAGAGTCACCTGAGGAAGGAGTCTCAATGGAGGGATTGCCCAGGTATGAGACCACAGGAAGTGTTTATGTCATAGTTTAGGACTCTTTAAACCAACAGTGAGTCCGGCCACGTACATTTGTGTGAAAACCACTTCAGTCCAGGGGTGTAGATCATTGGTAGACAGCTTGTTTACCTAGAACCCAAAGAGTAGACATGTACACAAGCATTTTCATCAAATGCTTACACACTTGAGTGACAGATAAACATAAGATTTATCTGTCTACATTTACAGATTAAAGAGGTTAAAAATTTTACAGATAAGGAGCCACTAAGGACGTTTAGAAAGAAAGGTGGCCAGATTTGGCAGGAAAGAGGAANTCAGCTTCCTGNCCACTGAAGACGCTGGCCGAGTGAGTGATTTCAAGTCACAGTGTAGCTGAAGACACTGGAGAACCACAAATGTAGGTAGGCATGGTGGCACACACCTATAAGCCCAGCTCTGAGGAGCTGAGGCAGGAGGTCAGCATGANCAAGTCAGCCAGAGATGCCACCTCATAATAAATTTATTAAACATAAAATAAAATTTTAAATTCTCATAATCAATACTAACCATACTTTTTGCTTTTGTTTTTCAAGACAGGGTTTCTCTGTATAACAGCCCTGGTTGTCCTGGAACTCCCTCTGTAGACCAGGCTGGCCTCAAACTCACAGAGATCTGCCTGCCTCTGCCTCCTGAGCGCTGAAATTAAAAGCATGTGCCACCACAGCCCAGCCATAAACTAAATTTTTAACATGATGTGTGAACCATAACTATTATATATGTTCTAGTGTTATGACTTAGGTAAGTATCATCTGGCTCTGATGTTTGGCTCATGGATAAGTCTTTGTACCATTTGTACAATTCAGTAAAAGACAAAATAATCCCTAAAAACAACTCAGACGTTGCCTGGAAGCTGATTGGTTTTCGATCACAGTGGGAACTGCTGACTTTTAACAACCCGAGGTCCAGGCACAGAGCAAAAGGTTTTATGTTTATCGTGGATTTTCTGTTGGTTCTATTTTGGTTTTGAGACAAGATCTTGCTGTGCAGCCCAGGCTAACCTTAAACCTTCCATCCTCCTGCCTCAGTCTCCCAAGTCCTAGGACTTCCGGCACAGTCCCCAACACCCAGCTTATCATCGTTTACTTTTAGTTTTTGGAAGCAGGTTTACTGCCTTAACTTTCCCACTGTCTGTCAAATCAGAAATGAGATTTGTCCCATTGTTGGCGACTCAAAGACACAGGGCCCCATTGGGATCAGCATATCTGACTTCTCTCTCCCAGAGGNGCCTCTGCTAGGAACTCAAAGAACTCATTTTAGAGACGACTCTGTACCTCCAGGCATTGACTTCCCTGTTTAAAGCCTCACAGCTGCTGGGTAGCAATGCTGGGAACTGAAGCCAAGAAGATGCCNAATCTAAAATTATTTTTTTTAATATCTCTGTGTGTGACATGTTGTTTGTATGTGCATGTCCATATGTGTGCATGCATGAGTCCAACAGGGTACACATGGCAGACAGGGGAAGCTTCCAGTGTCAGCCTTGGCCTTCCACCTTAAGGAAGGGTCCCTGCATTCATCCTACCATGTCTACCAAGCTATCTAGCCTATGAGCTCAGGGCATTCTCCATCCCCACCCCCATCTCACTACAGATGTGCTGGAATTACAGATGTGTGTCACAGAATCTGGCTTGCCACGGCTTCTGAAGGTTCAAACTCATGTCTTCACCCTTGAACGGCAAGCGCTTTACCCATGGAGNCAACTCCCCAAGCCCAACCTAGATTTTTCCTCCAGCACCTAGCAGTGGAAAAGCTTACCAAAAATATTGCTACCTGTAAATCCAAGGAACAGCAACTCTTAAAATACCCACAGACTTAGAAATGCAGCTCTTTGGCCAAGCCAGAGTTCTTGTGTTGTTTTCCATTGCTGAACTTGTGATGCGCCATCGAAGCCCTTTCTCCCACTCAGGANTCAGGGCTGGCTCAAGCCTTGGGACCCACTGAGATATATCCCATGGGNTCCTTCTCTGCCTAATTCCCCCCAAAAGCATTTCTTTTTCCTTATTAGTTGAATACCACAATTAACAGCCCTGCCCCACACTACGCTAACCACAGGAATGGTGTAAGGGATACGCCAAATTACAAAATTAAAATTAAATTGGGGTAACTAGATAGGCACTATTTATCCATGAGTCTCCTTTAAGACTATCAGACAATAAAGAACGTGCACAAACTAGTCACAGAAATAAAGTGTACCCTCAAGTTACATCACACAGGAGGGGGGAAAAACCGCTGTGGGTAAGAAGTTCAGGTTTATCTTAAATCGGACCAAAGGGATTTAGGGTGCTTTTTCAATCTACTTGTGCATAATGATCTCTCAGATTAATCATACTGTTTAATAGAATATTATTATTAATTAGACATGTCAGTGCTTCAGGCTGGAAATGATTGGAAAGTAGAAAGATCTGTATTCCAAAGGCTCATAAGAGAGACATTTCCACTTCTAACGCTGCACACATCTCTCTCAGTTCCAATTCTCAGTGGAAAACCCTCAATGAATTCACCCNGCATAACACTAACATCTAGATGTTTCCCATTTAAGAGCCAGCTGAGCAGAATTGGCCTTGTAAGATATTTTCTGCTATTTACAACCCAATTACATTGTTTGAGATTTTATTTATTTTATGTGTAGGAGTATTTGCCTGAATGTTTTCTGTGTACCACATGTGTGCAGTATCCAAGGAGGCCACAAGAGGCAGTCAGATCTCCTGGGCATTACAGACAGTTGTGAACTACCATGTGGGTACTGGGAATGGAGCTGGACCCTTAGAAGAGCAGTCAGTGCTCTTAATCACTGAGCCATCTCTCTGGCCCCATTTTTAAAACATTCAATAGTTATATTAATGGAAAATATAAGGTTTAGAAGATATGGGTGAATGTTTTACAGCTCTCCCTGATAACTAAAATAATATAGTAGTTCTCTATGTGGCTATAATTTCTCTTAAAGAAAAATCTTCTGGGTATGGTAATGCACAGCCGATCTCTGTGAGTTTGAGGTCAGCCTGGACTACATAACAAGTCCCAGGCCAGCCAAGGCAACATAGTAAGNCCCTGTCTCAAAACAACAACAAAAATCTGACTGAGTATGGTGGCACACACCTAAAATCCCATCACTTAGGAGCTGAAGACAGGGTGATCAGGAGTTCAAGGTNTCTTCAACTACATACCAAGTTAAAGACAGGTGAGCTAGGACCCTCAATATGCCATTTCAAAAAGTAATGTGTCCTGCATACACTACTCACAGTCATTCAAGTAAGGAGACACAGTTATTGCAGCAAAGCCTGAAGTTGAAGAGTGGGTCTACAGGCCCTTGCTGACCTCCAATCCCCACTCTGACCTCAAGGTTAAAGTCTACACTTCCTGAAGACCTGTACACACACCAAAGTTGACCATGGTGTAGAAATAGCCTAGCTGGTAAAAATTCAGAGAGTGAAGCCCCATTGCCTCAGGAAATACCCATCTCTCAGTGAAAGTAGGTCTGGGAGGCCCCCATTTGCTAGGCCCTGGTTGGCTATAGTCACAGATCAGTTCTGGACTGGAAGGACGGGAAAGAAAGAGGACAGATTCTCTCTCATGAACTGAAGTTGGCCTCTGCACCTTTTTTGCCCTATTCTGATG
>LZPO01044427.1:197389-221794 GCA_001675575.1 Neotoma lepida | reverse complement strand
GGGCTGGGAGGCAGTTCAGTTGGTAGGGTGTTTACCTAGTGTGCACAAAGTCCTCAGTCCGATCCACAGCACCAAATAAGCCAGACATGGTAGCACATCTGTCATCCCAACACTCAGAAGATGGAGGCAGGAGGATCAGAAATTCAAGGTCACCTAGATTATGTGAGAAGTTAGAGGCCAGCCTGGACTACATGACACCCTGTCTCAAAATAGGAAGAAAAACTAGAGACCCTGAGGAACTCTCCCTCTGCAGACAAATAAAAATGCTGTATTTAATGATTTNTGTAAGTCATCTCACAGCTTGCCAGATACAGAATTCTAGTTTCTGAGTCAGTTTCTCTAAGTCTTTAGAAAATGTTTTTCCTTTTCCAGTTTCTAAGACTAAAAATCCCTTCTGAATCTCTATTACCTACGTTCTCTGATTTTTAAAGTCACATTTAGTGTGTGTGTGTGTGTGTGTGTGTGTGTGTGTGTGTGTTCTATATCCATTAAGTCCTTTTACAACAATTCTATCCTCTTTCATTTGCATATCCTTAAACATCTGAAGATTGTCATCCATCTAGTCATGTGACAGAGTGAGGCAGGAAAAGACCAGCTGATAAATGAGCCTGTGGCAAAGGCTTGCTGACTTCTATGGGGAGTCAAATGGAGCCCTCACCCTTTCATTGACTTAAATATCGTTATTTCCAGGGCTTTTCTTTGTGGGCATCTCCCCAGAGAAGACTCCTCTGTGTTCTGACTAGGAGCATAGAACCCTGCCCCGGGGTTCCTGGAGGCTGCCACAGGAAACAGGGTACTTCACCCATTCAGCATTCAGGACTCACCTTATCTCCAATTTCAGCCATGCATCATTGCCCTGTGCCAGCTGTGCCTAGGATCTCTGTTCATTCTCCAGAGACTCTGCTCTTTGACTAGGAAGGGAAGAGGTTATCCCAGGGACACCCTGGGTAGAGAGAATCTTACTGTTTGCTTTCAGGGCTTTCAGCCAATCCTCAGCCTTCATTCTGCTCTCACACTCAGGGCTCTTGACTGACACTGAGGCCTGTTGCTCTCTGTTGCTCNTCTTATTCCATCTCCAGTCTGCCAAACTAATCACCACCTTTCTATCTGTGCTTTAGTCTCAAGGNAGGAATGGAAATTTCAGTCATTTGTTCTGGTTGTCCCCATTTATCCACTAACTGTCATCTTTACATTTCTTTACTTACAGAGGGCAGACAACACATCCAACAGCACACATGTTGAGGTCAGAGAACAACTTACAGGAGTCAGTTCTCTCCTTCCATTACATGGGTTCCAGATATCAGAGTCAGGTCATCAGGCTTGGCTGCAAACACCTCTACTCACTGAACTGTCTCCCCAGCTCTGTTATCTGAATGGAACTGGAGAGGAACCAACAACCAACCTAGAAAATCTGAATTCCAAAACTCACTCAGACCCAAGGATTGGAAAGAAATCGGTAGCATGCAACTTGAAGCAAGACCCTTCCTTCCAACACTCCCACGACTATGCATGTGCAAGTTAGGGAACAGAGGCACAAGTCTTGGATTTGGGTCCTTCGTCNGTCACTATGTGATCTCAAGCAAGTCCAAACTGTGTGTCCCTTGACTTGTTTATCCACTAAACGAAGTCACAGGCAAGACTGTAACCCTTCTAGATGCAAAGGTTTCACCTCAGAATCAAGGGAGAAGCCAACATCATTTAGAAATAAAAATATATTTGAATTTTCAATTCCCGATTTCTTTTTCTGAGACATGGGTCTGAAACGGTTGCTCCTTCCCTCAGAGACCAGCCAAGCTCACGGAACCATGAGCAGCGACCATGCGGATCAGAAGGCTCTGGCCCAGATGGAGCAGGATGAACACCAGGGACTGTCATCAGTGCTGAAGTTCACGCCCATTAACAGCAGCTGTTGAGTTGCTGACCAAGCAGGAAAGCGCTTCATGGAGTGAAATACCTCTGTGCATGCTCGCCTGCCATGCTTTCCCCACCCCGGGGGAAACACAGAGAACAGGTTAAACACGCAAGCTCTGCTGCCTTGGTGGTTAAACTTTATCCCCCTGCCCCCAGCTTCTCTTATATGACAATGGGAGGCAGGGGAAATATTTCGTGTAAATTTCCCATTAAAAACCTTACATTGAGGGCAGGAGAGATGGCTCAGTGGTTAAGAGCACTTGCTATTCTTGTAGAGGAACTGAGTTCAGTTCCCAGCACCCACATCAGACAGCTAACAATGACCTACAGCTCCAACTCCAGGAGACCCAATGCCCTCCTCTGGCCTCTGAGGACACCTGCACACACATGGGCATGCATATAAACAGAAGTAAATCTTATCTAAAAGTCACACTATTTACAGGGGTTCCTATAGTATAAAAGTGATATCTTAGATGATTAATAATATTCTCTCTGAGAAATAAATCCCTAAAAAGTGGCTTTGTTTCACCCTAAGGGGGGGAGTCATTCTACATTTCTGTAAAAAGTATAATTCATCATTACTCAATTACCAGATTACATGCACAATTAAACTTATTTATTAAACAAGACATATGCCAACAACTTTCAATAATCCTCTAAACCCTAATAGCAGATTTCCAACTTTAATAACAACATCATGCAGCTAATACTCGAAGGACTAATTTTAAAAGTGAGGGCGTTCGGTAATTGAAACTGAAATTATACAATTAAGCACTTGAGTAATTTAAACATGAACATAAATATCGTGACTCTGTTGCTCTTGGCTTTTAGTCAAATGTACGTGTGCCAGTTAGATGCTATCGCTCTAATTACGTCTGCTCTCTATCAGGGCCTGCTAATGAGAAATGGAGAATTATTTGAAGTATTTCTTATTCCTGTGACTTCTCTACTCCAAATATATATTGCTCTTTCCTCTAATTAAGGCTTCACAGGGACACTCAGGAATAACCCACGGTAATCAGGACTCTGTGGAAACGCAAAGGGGGATTTTTTTATGTGTGTACTTGGTCCTAGCAAGAGGTTCAAGAGAACAAGTTTTAATGTTAGATAAAAGTTAGCTGNTGAGGAGGCTGGGGGTGTGGCTCACTNGATAGAGTACTTATCTCTCAACCATGAGGTAGATTCCCCATCACTCTCATAAAAGCTTGGAACCNCAGGGCATATCTATGATCTCAGCACTGGGGAGGCAGAGTGGGGGAATCCTGTCCAAAAACAGAAGTAGAGGGCTGAGTGAGACTCAGTGGGTAAAAGAGCTTGCCACCAATTGTGATGACCTGAGTTCAATCCCTGGGACCCACATGGCAGAGGGAGAGGATGGACTCCTGCAAGTTCTCCTTTGACCTGCATATGTGTATCATGTACACACACACACACACACACACACACACNATTGTGATGACCTGAGTTCAATCCCTGGGACCCACATGGCAGAGGGAGAGGATGGACTCCTGCAAGTTCTCCTTTGACCTGCATATGTGTATCATACACACACACACACACACACACACACACACACACACACCCCTACAGTTCCTTCAGCAATAAATACAATCACTTTCAATGTTTTGGATAAAATAACAAAACTGTCCATCCAGAAGGACCAAGAAACTCAGACATATTGCCAAGCAAAACTGTAAAATTCCAAAAGCAGGGTAAAAAGGAAAAATCTACTACAATTAATTAAACAGCCTTTCAAAATAAAATCCCTTCCAGAATTAGCGCAGCATTTTCTGGGTTGCAACACTAAAGAATTTAAGGTCTAAAAGCTTGATCCTGGCTGTATTTAGAGAGGACGCCTGAATGTTCATTTATTTTATGAGCTCAGCTCAGCATCCACCCAATGGGGTGTTCACTCTTTCGCTCAAAGGTGGCTAGGATGCTGCTGGCTGAGCCATCCACAGCTTCCTTTAAAGAATGTTGGATTTTAAACCCAATAAGTCCAAATGTAGCTCTAATGTAATCTGCAAATGACCTTACTAAGTCTTTCTACATCTCATAAAAGTATATTAATTGTATCATTTTATTTAAGTCCCCAACTTGCTGTGATGTATTAGCATATTAAAATTAACTCTGCAGGCTCTAATCGTTTTACCTTTGGAGCCAACTTGCCAGGACAAATTTGATAAAATTATAGTTCCCCCTTGTGGTGTTACCTTCATACCCAATGAGGACATTTTGTAATATTATATATTTTTTAAAATCTTCTTCCCCTGAGATCAGCAGTTGCCTAATTAACCTTTTCTAAACTCTAATAAAAATGGTCAGGAAAATTAAGAAGACTATCGCTAGATTTTGAGAAGCTGTGAGGCATATGTCATTGGACCAGAAGGTCAAACATTGGAAATCCTTATACGTTGTTTTGAACAGAGAGAAACAGTGTTTCCTGGAGACTGATCTATAGAGAAAATTACAGTACACAACTCTAAAATTACTCATGAGGTTTTCACTTGTTTTGNCAGAAAATTCAAATAACTAAGGAGGAGGAATCTGTTAGTTCCTGAGCAATAAGCCACCATGAACACGTCTCAAATCAAAAAGGAAAAAGAAAGCCAGTAAAATTTAAACATTTATTTTAATTTTTTAAATTATGTGTAATGACCAGCTATGGTGGCACATACCTTTAATTCCAGCACTCAAGAGGCAGAGGCAGGTGGATATGTGTGAGTTTGGGCCAGAAAATGCTACATAGTAAGATTCTGTCTCAAAAAAAGAAAAGAAAAAGAGGCAAAAGAAGAAATGAGATTCTAGTTCTTTGCCAATGGGAAAGTAGTCATTAAGGGNAAGACTAAGAGTAGAACTATATTTAGAGATAGCGCCTTTAAAGAGCCGATTAAGTAAAAGTGAGACTGATAGATTAGGCTCTATATCAAACAGGCTGATGTCCTTGGAAGAGAAGATTTAAACAGTGAGACTTCAGGGGCATTCAGGCATAGAANCAAGAAGGTGGCGATTTGCAATCTGAGGAAAGAGACTAGATAAATAGCAAACAAACCGGCAAATAACCGGATGTAGCTCAACTGGTCCAGGGTGCCCATGACCCCAGGGTTTGACTCAGCACTGCAGAGAAACCAGGCGTGGTGGTACACAGACACGACCCCAGCACTCAGGAGGTGAAGGCAAAAGAAGCAGGGGTTTAAAGTCATCCTCAGCTACACGGAATTTCAGTGCAGCCCAGAGATACATGAGACTTTGTTTCAACAACAATAGCAAAAAGGTAACATCTTGATGTTCTGAGGAAAAAAAGAAAATGCTGCTGTTTATGTATCCTGGTGTTTGGTATTTTGTTACAGTAGCCCTAGCTGACTAATATACATATGGAAGATACCTAAACTCCACTTAGGTCCTAAAGCAGAGTCTCCTCAAAAAACAAGTGTTGGTAATTGTAAAGCACTGATATTTCAGAGTTGCTTGTTACACAGCATTGCAGCAAAACCTGACTGATACACTTTCATTTGTTATTCCACAAACATTTGTTTCTGCATGTGTCGTAGAATTGTTGTTATTACTAATATCCATCAGTGCTATCGGCTAAAACACTTAAAAGAAATAACAAATAAATAAATAAAAACAGAGACCATCAGCAGTTTAAATACCAAGGAAGGCAACTGCTTGCTCATGAATTCCTAGCTTGGTTCAGATTCTCTGGCTTTATCATTCACCGGCTTTGTAACCTTGCTTCTCTGGTACTAGTGTTCACATCCGAAAGATGGGCACACAATACAGTCTACCTAAGTGCTGCTGAGAAACCAAAGGAACACTGGCACATAGTAGGTCTCTTTTTTACTTTTTTATGTAGTTTTTGGGGGGTTGCGGGGGGGTCACACATATGCCACGGCATGCATGTGGAGGTGAGAGGGCAACCTTTGGGAGTCAGTTCTTGTCTTCTGTCCTATGGGACCCAGGTATCTAACTCAGGTCTTCAGGCACCTTGTCACCTCCCTGGCCCCACAGTAGGCTTTCAGGTCTTACAATACTGCCATCTACAGATTTGTTTCCCTCTGCTGTTCTCTAACCCATTCTAAAATCCCAGTCACCTTCAAAGTTGGCCTGCCCGAGTGGAGAGGGGAACTCTCGCAAGGATCCACCCTAGAGGAAGAGATACAGCTGCTGAGGGAAAATTGTTCTTCTCCTGGAACCAGCGCTCAGACCCACATGGTCAGCGCTAAACACATGTACATCCAAGCAACAATAAATGCACTCAGTAGGTTTGGAGTGCGTGTGTGTGTACATACATACATATATATGTATATGTAACAATAATAATTAAAGAAAAAAAGTCGATAATTTGAGAGGGAGGTGGGGGACACAGAAAGAGTTAGAAGGGGAAGAGTAGAAAATAGGAATATGTAAATGCACTACTCATGTATCAAATTCTAAAATGAAGTAAAACCACCTATGTGGAGGGCTTTCCATCTTGAACATNCCCCTAAGGCTTTCAACCTTTGAGGGTCAAACGACCCTTTCACAAGAGTCACCTAAGGCCATTTGGAAACACAGATATTTACATTACAATTCATAACAGTAGCAAGATTACAGAAATAAGGAAGCTCAGGATTCTAACTATTTTATTTCACTTTATAAATTTGCAACATTTTCCCAGAACTCAAACAAAGCACAGCTATTTTTTTAGTGTGTGTGTGTGTGTGTCCACACATGTTTGTGTATGTGCACAAACATGTGGAAGCCAGAGGTTGGCCCTGAGTGTCTTCTTCAACTGCCTTCCACCATATTTTTCTGAGGCATTCTCACTGAACCTGGAGTTGGCTGATTGGCCAGACTGGCTGGCCAGCAGATCGCAGAGGTCCTCCTATTCTAGCTCCTCAGAGCTGAGGGGACAGGCAAATGCTGCCAAGAGGGTTTTTAACACGGGTGCTGGGTATCCACTCGTAGGTCCTCATGCTTGTACTGCAAGCCCTTTACCAACTGAGCCATTTCCCCTGCCATTTTTCAAATGGCAGTATTAGCTAACATTTTGGGGACCAGTCTTTCAAGAGAAATGCTGTGAGTATATTAGTATGGCAGATCCCTTAATGACCTTAGGATGCAGGCTTTAGGACTGTGCCTAATCCACATGGGAGAAACCACCATACAACCCACTCTCCCACTCCTGAGCATCGCCCAAAGGACTCCTGCCACAGAGGTGCTTGATCATCTGTGTTCATTGCTGCTCTATTCACAGCAGTAAGGAAATGGACCCAGCCAAGGTGTCCATCAACAGAGGAAAGTGGTGTATAGACACAATGGGATTTTATTCAGCCATACAGAAAAATTAAATCATGATATTTGCTGCNATTATATCTTGTTGTGTGCATGTATAAAATTCTCAAGAACAAGTTTTTTAAGAAATAATGAAATTTTCAGGGAAATGAATGGAACTGGAAAATATTCTATTAAGTTAGATAGCTCAGGTTCAGAAAGACAAATTCTGCATGTTCTCTCACATACAAATCCTAGCTTCTAATTTCTATGTATTTATATAAAATATATTATTTGTGTGGGAATAAATGTGGAAAGGCCAGAAAAGCAGGAAGAGGCACAGGAGGAGGGGACAACAGAGGCTTGGACGCAGGGGTGGGCAGAGTAATGACACAGATGCGATAGAAAAGTAAACTGGAGAATAGTGGGGGTGAGGGGAGTAGGCATGGGAACGGGGCGGGGAGGAGAGGAAGAGGTGAGTGGGGGAAAATCAACCCAGACAAAATAAAATAAAATTTAAGTTACTAAAAAATAGTGTGTGGGTTCCTTGACTCTAATAGTCTCAGGCAGAGCACCTTAAGCTTTCTCTACTCACAACTCCTATTTGCTGGAAAAGGTTTAGATGACCCAAGTGTAGAGGTATGTAATATAAGTATGCAAGTTGAACATTTACTGATAACAAATCATGAATTTATTTCAAAACAGTTCTTTGATTTACATGTAATTTTACCATTTCTTAAAGACAAAGTGAGACGGGACCTGTTTGCTTTGTCCCCCNCTATGCAATCTAAAGGCATACAAGCTTGATACGTGCTGAGAAATGGCGGTAGGAAAATAATAAACACTGGTTCCTGTAGTTAAACCATTGTGTTTCTATAAGAGCAGGAGACTGTGTGTGCTGCAAAAACAGTGCAGTTTGTAACATACAACATTTGGAATCTGAGCCAAGGGGCGGCAGGCAGTGCTTGGTGACACGGGACGTCCTGATGCCTTGTGNGGTACGAAGCGCTCAAGTTGTGTGTTCAGAAACAAGGCTACAGTAAAGGTGTGTGGTGCAACATGGCAGGCATTCCAGAAACACCTCAGATTCATTATGCATTTCATTGTTAAAGCTTGATCTTATATTTAATTATGTGTATGGTGTGTGTATCTGTGTGCAAATATACGTGTGTGTGTGTATGTGTGCACACGTGCGTGCAGGAACCCATGGAAGCCAGAAGAGGGCACCAGACTTCTTGAATCTGGAGTTACTTGAAGGATCACATCCCTGCCTTCAAATCCACCACACAGCACCTTTGGGAGACNGATGGAAAATGGAGTATCCCAGACAAAAGCAAAATCTTAAGCACACTTTTTCTGGCCATAGCCAAGGCCATCATTTGCAACAAAATCAATAAAAAGCAAATAAACAAGAAAGTTCTTGAACAATTTCACCAACCCCNTGTGTGACCTAACCCTAAATAGCAGTCTCTCTCTCCATTCCCCTGCCCAGGTCATGATTTTAAAAAAATAAATAAATAAATGCTGTGNCCATCACCTGGCACATTGCATTCAGCTGCAGCCCATTAATCTGCCTCTTATTTTCCTACCACTTTCCTGAAATTCCAGAGGCCAGGGTGATTGTTCCACACAGCAAGTGCTGCCCTCACAGCGGCTCACATCAATAATAATTCTATGTGATGTCATGGAAGCCCACAGGCTCTTAGCTGAATTTATTTGAAAAATAAAGTTGGTAGGGTTTTTCCCCCTGAAGATCTTTACTTAAGCCAGCATGGAACTGTTGTAAAGATAACTACCCATAAGTCACAGCTACCCAAGGACCAGTCTTGTTCTTTCAATTCACCGCTCACCATGACAACATAATAAACACACCCTCAGAGGCTCCTGCTCACCTAACTATCACAAATGTCATAGTTCCCGCTTCGCGGTGCTCCCAGGCATAGACATCAACTCCTTTTCTGTAGTCTCTGAAGTGCTAGTCAAACACCCATTTCCCACTAGAAGCTGCTACTAACAGTGTTGCCATAAGCCGGGCAAACAAACTTTATTCCATAATCCACTAGTAATCACTGAGATTTTTAACAAAAAAATAACAGCAAACGATTGAGGCAGGAGGGTTTCAACATCTGTTTTTTCCATTCTTGTTTGGAACGCTGTTAGATGTCCCCGTGCCCTTTCATAAGTGACTAATAGGAAAGATACAAGACTAATAGGAAACACAACTTGAGGCAACTTCATTGACGGTTGGTTCCAGTTAGCAGCCGCTCTTTAAACTGCCCGACATGAAAGCATACATTTTAGGGGGGAAAAAGTTGANCCCGAAACTGCTTCATAAAATAAAGCATTTCATTTTTCAAAGCGTTAGGATTATTTGAGAGGCCCTTGTACTAAAAAGCCCCATGAGTTCTGTTGTGTGTGTGTGTGTGTGTGTGTGTTTTTAAAGAGAGAGAGAAAGTTAAAAGTTTCCACCTTAAATATCAGAGACTAGAGACTTTGGAGTACAATAAGTGTCAGAAATAAAATGTAACTCCTTTCAAAGTCATATAAAAAGCAAATCTCTGTAAAAAGGTTTTCTTTCCAACAGCGAAGCATGAAGCTCAAATCATAGCAAACGGTTACGATGGGATTCCTCTAAAGGTGGCCAGACAGCCACATCAGCCCAAACTTCAGACTTCTGGGTGCCCTGGCTGGTAATGACAATTCCTCAACTACCANCAGCTATTCCCTCCTTTTGGTTAAGGAAATCTTATAAGGTTTGAAATAAGATAACAAACTCAAGAGACTAGTGAAAACAAAGTGGTTTTTAATATACCATTCTGCAGAAAGGGACAACACAGAGAAAAAGTAAAAATGGCCAGCGTGCTGATTTGGCACAAGAGAGCAGTTTTTAAAGTCCCCCATCACAAGACATTCCTGTCCCTTCTCCCATAGTTCCCAAATTCCCCATTCCCTTGGTTTAGGACCCAAAGCCTTATATAATAAATAATTCGGGGCTTGAGTCTGCCCCCTTTTTCTGATCTTGGCCTCAGTCTACAGCAGACTTTCTGCATCTTTTCAATTCTCAGAATTTTTAGACAAATGCCAGTCACCAGCTACAGGAAAGAGAGGCATAGTACCTCCTGCTTATCTGTAACTCTGATGAACTCTAAGCACAACTTANACTGAAAATAGNCCAGAACAACCTGCTTCTTGTGGAAACACATCATGAGAAATGGAGNTCAGCCTTCCACCATTAGTGCGGAGCACTGCGGCATGAGCTTGTAGTCCCTNGGGCTGAGGAGGCTGAGATAGATCCCTGGAGCCTNGGAGCAAAGTGAGACCCTATTTCCAAAGGGAAACACACACACACTCATACACACCACACTCACACACACTTACATGACACATGCTCTCACACACTCACGTACACCACACACTCACACACACTCTCACACCACACTCACACACACTCTCACACACACTCACACACACCCATGCACCCTCACACACCACACTCTCGCACCACACTCACGCACACTCATGCACACTCACACACACCACACACTCTCACACCACACTCACGCACTCGCATGACAAACACACACACAACTCTTCAACAAACAAATGCAGTCCTTTCCTAAAATACATAGAAAGGAAAGGTGTGATTCCTCTGTACAATGATTGGTTTGTTTCCTTCTCTATACCCTATTTTATTCTTTTTTTGTTGTTATTTTATTAATCAGTGTGAGGTAGTGGTGTGTGTGTTCATGTGTACACACACATGAGTACCACAGAGCAAACGTGGAGGTCAAGGAACAACTTTCTGAAGCCTGTTCTCTCCTTCCACTTTTTGGAACCCAAGGACTGCACTCAGGTTGCTGGTGTGGCTGGGAGTGCCCATACACACTGACCCCTCACCAGTACTCCAGCCATTATTTTCCTTTCTTTTCTTTTCTTTTCCTTTTCCTTTTTTTTATTTTTTTATTTTCCAAGACAAGGTTTCTCTATATAACAACCCTGGCTGCCCTGGAACTCACTCTGTAGCCCAGGCTGTCCTTGAACTCACAGAGATCCGCCTGCCTCTGCCTCCCGAGTACTGGGACTAAAGGCCTATCCCATATTTTCTATAGCAACAAATTTCTCTTAAAATCAAAGGCAGGGTACGGTGGCACATTTTGAAAGTGTAGCACTGAGGAAGCAGAAATGGGCAGATCCCTGGGCCTGGACTAACCACCCTCGGGTACACTGGCTTGTCTGGTGTAACCATAGTCTTGGATCCCTGTCTGTTCAATCAAACTCATTTAATTAAATTTTAAAGAAAAAGTGGCCAGCTCCTAAGGAACCACCACAAGGTGGGTCTCTAACCTCCATGCCCATAGACAGACAGACAAACAGACAGGGAAATCAATCAAGAGTGGGAATGGAAAATGTCTCTGATCTGAAAAAAAACACAAGGTGGNCTCAACAAGAACGTCTGATGGTCAGAACCAGAGTCCCAGCTGACTGCTCAGATTCCACACAGCAAAGCCTGCCGCCCTCACACCAGGGGTGGCTTGCTTTCTCTCCAACAGGGATAATGGGCTTTTCAGCACTTCTGCCAAATTACTGACAGAAGGACCTATTTCCCCTTCCTGTGAAAGCAACTGATAGTGACAGAAGCAAGAGAATCACTTTAACCACTAAATTATACATCGCAAAGGACGGAGGGTCACACGAAACTCCCACATAATTCCATTCCGAAGTCCTTCCCGCGCAAACTCTGTAAGAACGGCTGACAGAAGTACCTGACCTGAAATTGTCCTTCCAGGATCTTTTCAGGGCTTCTGCCTNCCTACTGCCTTATGGGCACATTAGTTTTCATTTTTAAAAAGATCATTTTATTTTTAAGTTATGTATCTCTGTGTGTGTGTGTGTGTGTGTGTGTGTGTGTGTGTTATTTGAGAGACAGAACAGAAGTTGGAAGGGGGTGGCGGGGGGAGACCTGGGAGGAGCTAGGGAGGGGAAAGAATATGATCAAAATATATTGTCTGAAAAAGTCTTAAATAAGACAGGTGCCGTGACCCATGCCTGTGACCCCAGCACAGGGGCAGATGGATCTCTGTGAGTTTGAAGCCATCCTGACCTACATAGCGAAACTATAGAACGACCAGCCCTATGTAGAGAGACCTCTTCTCAAAAAAAAAAGTTTAAATAGATAAAAAATTATAATTTTACTTTTTAATCATGTATATCTGGGGGGGTTCTGTGTGGGGGCATGCCCATGTGAGTGTAAGTACCCATGGAGGCTAGAGAGGGCACCAAATATCCAGGAGCTGATTGTGAGCCATCTACGTAGGTGCTGGGAATTGAACCCAGGTCCTCTTGCAAGAGCAGGAAGTACTTCTAACTGCTGACCCATCCTCCCACTCCCCCACCCCATATTATTTTTCATTAACATTGCAGTTAAGAAGCACAGCAGATTGTTGTGAAATTAGAAAATATTGAAAGATCTCTTATTTGGCCCTCTTGGTTTTTTTCTGAGAATGAATTAACCAAGTAATTGGCTCAGTTAGGAGTAACATTCCCAATTTAACACTAGTGTACAATTTCCCACAAGTGTAAAACCCTTTACCACCATGTCTGGTTCCAAATTGTTGCCGTTTTCCCCCAATAATCTTTGTACCCNGCTCATGGTCACACNCCATGACAAATACTATTGGGTGATGGATGTACACAATTATAGAATATTCAAAACAGCCCCGTTTTTAAGTCTCTCAAACAGTAAAACTATTGTAGCTTTTNTGTCCACCTTAGCTCAATGCCTGACCGGTTCATTTGAGAAACNCACAAGTGTGTAATCAAANCTCAGAAGGCGGCTGAAAAGCATCTCCCATCTCGTGCATCATACCTGTCTTCTCAGAACACAAAACAAGTCAACATCAAATAATAGGAAGTGAATTAAAAGACAGTGTTCTGAAACTCAGGGCTCTTTCCAGCATCAAAATTCAGGCAAGCTTCAAAGTCCAAATCCTAAGAACTCTACTGAGCAAAAGAAAAGAAGCCACATTATTTAAGGAGATCATCCAGCTCTTCCAAGATAGAAGACAGCACACACAAATACATGCACACATTATTCAAAGCAAACAAAGAATTAATGTTATAAATATGTTGCCAGGTAAAGATCATAATTGCTATTCCCGGCTAAATATTCTAAGTGTACCCTCAAGGTTTTCATGGCCGCAGTTTATCATGAAGCAGGGATGGGGTGGCGACCCGCCACCAGTGTCGCCTGGTGTGCTCAACTGGGAGAATGGGGAGCAGAGGATACGTGTGTTGCTTTAGAACAAAAGAATTCATTTCGTCACTTGCCTTTAACCGCCGGACAAAACGGCTTCTGGTGTGGAAGTGTGTGATAAATGTGCCCCCTCCAGTTCTTTATTGCCTCTGTAAATCACAGGACTGACAGCAGTTAATAAGAAAAGCTTTTGAGTGGTTTTGAAGTTTGGCTTTGTACAAATAAAGTCTCATATTAAAGATTCTGCTAGTCTTCAAGGTGTACAGAAAGCAGCGTGCATAGCCTTTCCAAGCTTTTAACCGCGGGTCTCCTTTCTTCAGATTTTCATACGTGGGGAGGGGGCAAGAGACGCTTCCAGACACACACGTTAGAAAAATACAAACAAAGCCAAGTTTAAACAGCTTCCTGTGCTCAGGGTGTTGCTGGTGCAACTGAAATGACAAACTTGTAGATCTTCAGCTAAATACCAGAAGACATACATGGTAAGGAGGTCATTACAATAGATTTATTAGTATGTTTCTGGACATAACTGTACATTTTACCTCATTTAGCCAAAGCAAACTTTGGTTCAGTGTCTAGATGGACAACTCTAAATCCTGCTGAACTGATCAGCTGCCAGTTCAGTCTCGGGCCCCAGGTCCTGGAATTCTGAAAACATATTTCAGCGCATATTTGATGCTAAAAGGACTAGAAAGAGTACTACCTNGCTGAGTAGCCCTTTCCTCCACGGAGGTCTGGATGCCTTTCCCCAACAACCGTATGAACTCCTAAAGGGCAGATTCTGTTATTTGTNAGTGCCCAGGGACAAAGCGGAGACACAAAGGGCAAGCCATGTCTTTCCCTGATTATCACCAAATCTTCCGTGAAGCCCCAAACAGGACTAGGCTCATTCTTCTCGCAAGATTGCACTTACTTTAAAGTGCAGAAACAGACAATTTTTGAATGCATTTCCCACAGCAGAGGATTGAAGCACTTGGAATCCATCCACACGGCTGAGTAGCTGTCTGGNCAGTAGAAACTGGCCAGCTTACAATCTGGACTCTGTGTTGCTTTGGCCCAAGCAACAGGAACAAATAAGAATCAGATTTTCACATTATCAACCGGGGCCGAGTCGGCTTCTTGATAAGCATGAAGTTACAGGGGCAAGACACTTGCTAGCTTTACCAAGGTGTGGGAGAAGGGGAGTATGTATGTATGTACACGTTCATGTGCATGTATGTAGGTGCATGCACACACAGTGTGCACACAGGCATATAGAAGTCACATGTCAGAGCAGCACACCTTCAGAACCCCACTTTGACATTGCGATTTCATTAAATGACATTTTACTGAGGCAAATTATACCTAACATTCCTGTTTGGTTTTGTTCCCGTTCTGTGGTTTGCCTTATCCTAGTCTAACTCTGAGCAATGCTTCCCCACTCCTTCCTTAACCCACCATCTAATGCGAACCTCTCTCTGGAGATTTCTGACCACAGTAGATTTTGTCTGGAGTCACGTGAGGCTCTTGGCAGAACAAGAGCTCCAGTGACTCAAATCAGTGGCAGTTCCTGTCCTTCAACATCTTCTCCTTCACTACAGAGGTGACTGACTCCCTGAGGCCCAGAACTGCATGTGGGCCATGCAGCCATGTAACTCTAGGCATTCATTTAAAAGGAAGATCCGCTCTCTAGCTGGATTATCACCAAGAATGTCCTTGACTCTCTGATGGGGTCCTTTAATGAAAATGTGCCAGGGTCTCAGACCGTAAAGGACATGTAAGGAGGGAGTCAGATCTACCTAAGTGTCATACAGGTGCAGGTGAAATGTCCAAGATAACGGCCCGTAGACAGATAGCACACTTGACATTCAAGAACCTGAGAAAGGCAAATGGGGTTCCACACAACTGTAATCCCAGAATTTGAAAGGCCTAGAGGCAGGAGGATCAGAAGTTCACAGCCAGCCTGAGCTACATAGTGAACACCAGGCCATCCTGAGCTACGTAGTGAGAACCTGTCTCAGAAAAAAAATTTAAATAAGAAAAAACTGATAGCAAAAACAAACCATGATAAGACAGAATGGGCACTGGGATTCATGGGTATGCACTACATTTAGAACAATAAAACCCACATCCAAAAAGGACCAGAGCGGCTCGGCAGTTAAGACCAGGCTCTGCTCTTGCAGAGGACCAGGTTCAGTTCCCATATCAGGTGACTCTCAGGTGCCTGTAACTCCAGCTCCAGGGGATCTGATGCCTGCTTCTGGCCTCTAAGAGCACTGCACTTGCACACACACACACACACACACACACACACACACACACTTTAAAATGAAATAAATCTTTCAAAACGAACTAGAGACTCTGGCATTGGGAAAAACTGAGCATAAATTCAAGCTTGTTACTCTCACTTTGAGACATTGCAAATATAACATAGCAGAGTCCCTTTAAATCCACTTCTAACGCCTGTGTATGAGAAGGTTCATGAAGCATTTGCAGAATCCCCTATAGACAATGCCCAATACATCATCCCTTGACTTGTCCAAACACGTGCCGGGAAGAGTGATTTACATATATTATTTCATTTGATCCTCACAACAGTTATATGAGTGGTTCTGATGTAAAAGAAATTCAGCCAGGAAGCATTCTGAAAGAGACTTCCATCCAAAAGGGTCAGGATAGAGAGAGATGGACCATGAAATGCAGCCAGAGAAACAGCATGTGACCTGCAGCCACTGTTCCCTGTGGAGAGTTGGCGCTAGGCACCTGCCAAGCCCAGGTAGCAGGGCACAAAAGTCAGGATAGGGTTCATCAAGGAAGTCCTTCCTGTCCCTTGCCTTTCTTCCCTCCCTCTGGAAGCTCTCACTGTAAGGGTGATATGGTTAGAGAAGAGAAGTACCGGAGACATTGCCATCNGTAGTCCCCACCTCTACTGCAAACTTCTCAGGTTTAAGCAATACTAAGCTGGAGAAGGCTGACTTGTATTTTGGATGGGAGTTGGAAGGTTATACAGGTAGTCGTTTTTATTAGTGAAATTCAGTCATTCTTACGACAAGAGTAACCAGAGTATAGTTCATATGTCTAAGAGCAGATAGGAAAACTAAGGGATGTGCCTGAGACAGCGCCCCCAAAAGTGGCCCACAGAGCAGGCTAGCTGAGAAGGACAGAACGCATCACATCCCAGAATGCTTTGTTCCTCTCTTTCAAGTTGCCACCACCTANAACCTGAAATACCCCCTGGAGATCTTAGTACGGGAAAAGCAGGGTTAACAGACGAATTAGGAAGCAAGTCTGAAAAGACTCATTGCTCACCTTTCAGATGAGCGTCCCGTGGGACGAGGAAAGCCTTTACAAGTGAAAACTGTGGCTGCTTCCCCAGAGCCAAGCATTGTGACTCAGCTATAATGTGTCAGAATTACTCATTCAATCTGGGTATTTTGGGCAAAGAAAGAAAAATCTGGGGGCTGAAAAGATGGCTTAGCAGTTAAGTGCACTTACTGCTCTTTCAGGGACCCAGGTTCAGTTCCCAGTACCCACATAAGGTAACTCACAACCACCTGGAACTCCAGATCCAGGATAGCCAATGTTCTCTGGCCTCTGTGGGTACCCTCACACACATAGTGTACATACAGACACAAACACACACATAAATTTAAAATAAACAAATAAACCTGAATTAATTGAACTACTTCATTTATTTAAGTCCTTTTGACTTGGATTGTCTGGAATTCCCTTTGTTTCCCATTCCCTACACACACACACACACACACACACACACACACACACACACACACGCTTTCTATGTAATTATAGCATACCAGGCAAGCACCAACACATTCCTTTATTTCCTTTTCCATGGAGCCAACCAAAGGTAAGAATAAAAGTTGCAGATCTGAGCCAATCCAGAAGTTTCTATGCTTTGCACCCGGATGAANTAATATTAATTTGAAATACTGGATGGGCAGGAGGGAGCCATGAGCCACAAGGTCTTCAGGGGAATTGTTAAGATTCTACATCTTGTTGGGAAAGAAAAGAGATCTTAGTTTTTTCACTGTTCATACACACACACACACATTTCACAGTATATCAAACATCCCGTAATGAAAATGAAAAAGAAAGAAACAGAACAACTAAGACTGTACTTTTGAGACGCTCCCTCTGATTTCCTCTTAAGCACATAGTGTTTTCATATTGCTGGTTTACTGAAAGTCATCGCCTGATGTTCAAGGTCCCTTTTAGAAGTCATCTCCACATATCCCTCCCTGGCATCTCCCTGTCCCACGGTTCCCATCTCTACTCCAACCCTCCCGTGGGCAGGAGCTGTACATGTCACCTCCACAGAGAAGAAACAAGACTTGATATCCTCTATATTTGAGACACCTACAACAATGTCTTGCATACTCAATATTTACTCAATACAGTTTAAGATAAAGTAGTTGTCTAATTTATGAGCTAATATAGGCTAATCATTCACATTACAGCCAAATCTGGTTTGCAGCCTCCAACGGATGACTTCTGTCCAGGTGCTCTGAACCTCACTAACATGTTGGAAGTGATGCCTGCCGTCATTTGACCTAGTTTTCTTTCCTGGCCCATGAATGATTGCCACAACTGTAGACACGAGCTCATTTCATGCCTTCAAATGAGCTCGCCCAACGATCATTTAACAGACCTGGCATAATTACCAATTTCCTCTCGAAGCTAACATTTGCTAAAAGAAAAGGGGAGAGTCTATTAATAATCAAAACACTTGACTTTCTGGACCCATTCCACCTAACGAGGAGAATTCCATTCTCCAGTCTTGGGCTACAGCCAGGTGGTCTCTTACCAGGAATCATTTTCAACTTCTAATCACAGTTCAACAACCATGCACCAAATCATATACAAGTATTGATATTTGCAGTTAAATTATATCAAATGTCAATGCAATCAACTCATTAGCAGCCTTGTAGCAAGGCCCCATGCTCACTACCTGCGTCTGGCCCTCTTTGATTAAGCAGTCTATGGGCCATATTCCCTCCCTGTCTCCCAGCCGATCAGCTCCGAAATACCACTAATATAAAACCAAATGAGCATAAGAAGGGAGCAGTTAAAGGAGAAGGAAGAAAGAAAAACTTGAGATTACCTCNCTTCCGTCTTATACAGAATATTAACATACTAGAATTGAGCAGGAAAAGCAAAGGAGATTAGCAAATAGAGAATCGTTTTAACTAAAGATCACAAGAAGTCATTAAGAAAGTCTCTGATTGTCCAGAATGGTCCCATTCTGCTATCATCCTTCCAACTTCCTGGATACCTGGGATCTTAAATCTTTCTCGCTGGCTGTGAAAACCATAAGCAAGCCTGGAGCATGACTGGCACACGTGAGATCTGTGGGCACGAGGTCAGCGGGCCTTACGGTACGCTGGCCCCACTGCTCCAAATTTTATATCTCTCTGTCCCTCCGTTATTGCCTGACATGATTTAACAACTGTAATTCCTTATTTAATGATGTCAAAGGTTTTTAGGAAATTGACCGTATTTCACCAACGATATATTTCTTCTTGATTACGGAGTGGTTAAAATGATTTTAAACCAAGACAGCAAAATAAAGCAGTAATAAAATCAATAAAAGGTGCTTAAAACATTCCTTCTATTAGGTAATGGCATTTAAAATATCCGTAGCTTGTAATGGCACTTAGGATATGCCCAAAAATCAATGAGCTAAATTACTTATTGAACTAGTTAATTTGAACATTGAGTTTTTTATGTATATTGATAAAATGGGTTACAGGATACTGGCAAGTAGTGACACCACGTCCATGGTCAGATGGCTCCCTCTGCTGGAGACCTGTGGTAAACAATCATTTTTCAGTTGTAGAACAAAGATTTTTTTTTTAATTTTAACTTAAATATATAACTTCAAAACATTACCAAGAAAGCCTACTAAAATTCATCAGAACAGTACAAAACCATTCATCCATATACTCTTTTAAATGGTGTCTAAGCCAGGCATGGTGACACACACCTGTAATCCCAGCACTCTAGATATTGAAGCAGAAGAGTTCAAAGCCAGCCTGAGCCATATACATAGTGAGACCCTGGCTCAAAAAAAAGAAAGAAAGGGGGGTCATTCTTGCCAAATATGATATTGTATATTCAGTATCAAATAGTAGATAAAAACCAAATTTTAATTATTTCAATTTCCTTCCTAATTTCCTAAACATTATTCTATGGCTTCAGCATATTAAAAATAAGATTCTAAAAGCCTGCATTCCTCTCTCTTTGATGTCAGAGGGAAGGAGTTTAAATTTTAAAGGTAAAAGCATAAATCTATGCTCAAGGAAAAGTCTATTCTCTGTATTTTAATTTGATCAAAATTAAGCTTGAACTATCTTTGAAAGGGGTTTTTGAGCAGCTGAGGTATCGGTCCACTGAAGAGCGTCTCATTCCTGGGCCTGGAGTTAGTAGAAGATTCCCCAATGCTATTATCGCCCCTTCCCCTCAAACATCTTCTATTGCAAATGCTAAGCACTGTGTGAAAAGACAACTCCTTTGCAATGCCCTGCTTAGCCTTACGCTGGTGTGGCTTCCCAAGAGTTCACCTCCTTGAGGTCTAGCTACAAAGGGGAGCTTGGAAATCATGGTAAAAGGGAGTGGAAAATGGAGGGACTATTTGACAGTAACCAAAAATAGTGCATCATAGTACCTTCAAGAAAATGACCTAAAACAAACCATTTTGATTTTGAAAGATTTCATTAGTCCATCTAGCCTTTCAGTCACATTTTTGAGTAGGTCATTTGGATACAAAACAATAGATTTATAAAAAATTGTATGTTCTAATAGAGAAACTTTGAGTTTGGGTTTTGAGCTTTATTTAGTTTTAGAGGACAAGCCCTCCCTCACTCTGTCATTGATGCTTGAACTCACCATCCAACAGCTGGGATTACAGATTACACCACTGTACACAGGCTGAGAGAAAATGTAATCAAAGAACTTTGTGTATGTTCAAATTCTATCCTATAAACACTGGAAAGGCTTTGGTAAGTTTATTTTTGACCTGTGTGTGTGTCTGTGTGTGTGTGTGTCTGTGTGTCTGTGTATGTGTGTGTGTGTGTGAGTGTCTGTGTGTCTGTGTGTATATGTGTGTACATCTGTCTGTCTGTGTATGATGTATGTGTGGGTGCATGTGCACATATGTGGAGGTTAGAGGACCACTCTGTAGAGNTGATTCTCTGTCTGCCTTTCTTGGGTTTCAGAAATTGAATCAGGTCATTAGGTTTAGTGGCAAGTGTCTTTCCCTGATGAACCATCTCACCAGCCCTGTTTGAAAGATATTTCACTTTGAGGGGCAACACACCTTAACTGAATCGGGTAGNAGCACACACATGTAATACCAGCAGTCAGGAGGCTGAAGCAGAAGAATAGGGAGTTCTAGGCCAGCCTGGGTGTATAAGAAGACTTGGTGAAAGAGAAGACAGAGAGGAAGGAGGAAGGGAGGGAAAGAAGAGGGCTGGGTTTAGTGGTGNACACCTATAACCCCGACATCTGGAAGGTGAGGTAAGAGGATCAGGATTTCAAGGTTATCTAGCTATAGAATGAATTTGAGGCCAATCTGGACTACATGAAAATTTGTCTCAAGCAGAGAGAGATAGAGGGAGGAAGAGAGGGAAGAAGAAGGAGGAGGAGGATATCATGGCATCACTTCAGTCACAGCCGCATTGCTAGTTGAGCCTACAGACATCCTACATGCTGCACTTTGGCCAATGTCTTGGAACAGCCGTCAGCTTAAACACAAAGGCCATCATGCAGTTTGCCTGGAACTCCAAGGCTTACCTCTTTACCCACACCAATTATCTCAATTCTTTTCCTTCTTAAACCCAAGCCATGTGCTCCCTCTTTGGGATTCACTCTTGGTGTTATCCAAATTAATATCTCTTAAACTACAATACCCAAAGCCCCAAACAAAGCTGTATCTACTTAACAACCCTGATAATGGTTATCAGCTTGTAACAGGCCCCCAGACCTTAGCACCATTCTGACCATAGGCTCAGCACACAGACCTCAATACCTACCAAAACTGGAACAAAGACCTAGTTCATAGTTCCAGGAAAGTCCCTAAACGTACTATCCTTGCTGTTCAGCTTCTGAGGTTCTGCTTTTGGCTAACTGAAGTGTGGCAACCGGAGTGTGGTTTTTGTACATAAAAAACAAAAAGGCTACAAGACTCTGTGCTGCATGATTTGGGCAAGTTCCCCTGCAGCTGCCNGCTAGCAGACTTTCCTTGGGCTTTATGAGTGTCCCTGTGTGGTATCTGTGGGCTTACCTCACAACAAGCTGACAGGGCTCCGGATGGCCTTGATGAAAGTTGTACATAGCCCAGAAAATGAGGTACAAGCTGCAGGAACAGGAATGGAGGGAACGCAGGGGTGGCCAATCATCACCTCAAAGTTATCAATGCCTGCTTGTCTTCTGACAGCCATGTCAAAATGGAGAAATTGCTACAGTTTGGTGGACAATGTAGGAATTGTTTTGTTTTGTTTTGCTGCCCTATTGTATAATGAGCAAATAAAAGTATATAGACTTCCGGTGTTTGTTGTGTGTTTTAGTACACACACACACATTGTGAAAATGGACCACCACTAATTAATTCACAAATCTATTACTAATTGTGTCTAATGAGAGCATTCCAGATCCAAATCCCCACTCCTTTGAGATGGGGTCTTAAGCTAGAAAAGAAAAACTCGACAGAAAGTCCTACAATAGAGTGCGTGGTGTGAAGAGCAGGACAGACAGGGCTTGGAGACAAGGGTAGATAGCGCAGATCTTTTTTCTTTTCTTTTTATTGTTTGTTTATTTGGTTTTGTTTTGTTTGTTTGTTTGTTTTTGAGACAAAGTTTCTNTGTNTAGCCCTGTCCATTCTGCAACAGTAGACCAGGCTGGCCTTGAACTCACAGAGATCCACCTGCCTCTGCCTCCCCGAGTGCTGGGATTAAAAGCATGCACCACCACACCTAGTACTAGTGCTGCTCTTAGCCTCAGTCAGAGAAGCTTCTTTTTGCAAAGCTTTTGCAAAGCTTCTTTTGTTAGTGGAGAGGCTGGAGACTGGTCAAATTACTGAGAGTAAGTGAGTGCTTAGCCCTGAACAGAGCATTTATATCACCTCCTCCAAGGCCTAGTGAAAATCACAGAGACGGATTGCAAGGGCTGGAGACTGGAGANGAGTCCTATGAAACACTGTCTTCTAGAAATGAAAAGGCTAATTCAATGATAGTGAGTTCAAGGCCAGCCTAGACTACTGTGTGAGATCCTACCTCTACAACTGAACAACATAGGCTAGTGAAAGAACTCAGCAGGTAAAGGCACCAACTGCCAAACCTAGGATCCGAGTTCTGTCCCTGGAACTCACATGGTGAAGGTGAGAACCAACTAACTCCCAAAAGCTGTGTTTTGACCTCTGTTGTGTTTTGACCTCTACACGTGTGCCGTGGCATTTAAGCGCAGACACACATGCATGCACGCACGCAAAATAAATAAAATGCAATACAAAAAAATTAAATAAAAACAGTATCAGAATGACAACAGAAAAATAAAAGTGGGCTCAAGGCATTTTAAAACATAGATGAGATTAACCTATGGAGCCAGGAGTGAACTCAGTGGCAGAGGGCTTGCTTAGCACGATGAAGCTCCCCACCCCCACCCCAAGGCAGGGAGGGGCTAAGTTCTCTTTGGCTCTTTTCATGTTAATTTAATGAGTTGTTTTTATTAAAATTGGCCTATGTTTAATAGAAGGAAGAGATAAATTCAAAATAAAGGTCTAGTGAGGTCCCAGCTGAAGCAGCTCCCAAGGCTGTGTGTGACCCCCTGGGTTTTCTTTCCGTAATCTCTGCTGTAGGTGCTCTGCTCCCCATCTCAGGACCTCGTTTGAATCGCAGCAGCTTCCAACACTGATCCGGAAAGAAAATGAGCTCTTCAGCTGGCTGATTTCCTACGGTCTTTGCACTGAGGGCTCTCTGGGCTTCATCCAAGAGAGGTGAGCTGTGCTCCGTGATGGGCACCTTGCAGGCCTAGCAGCACAATGCAAAATGATTTTCTAACTCATGCAAGGGTTCCTGCGGAGAGTTCTATTTCCTGGATATGAACAGAAATTGCTGTAATTTTGTTCAGTTCTTTTTTAATTTGCAGTTAAATGAAATACGACAACAACAAGATGAATAACAGCCACATAGGATCCAAGGCCAGCACACAGGGCCATCACCTGTACAAAGCAAAAAAGCAGGAGACCTCTTTAAACAAATCGACTTTTCCCTGCAACGACAGCCACTGGAAAGATCAAAATGGTCACAGGTGCAATTTTAGTGAAAAGGATTCTAAAANATACTATTTTCATAATAAAAATACATCAGGCAAAAGATAAAGAAATATTTGGTAAAGGCAAAAGAAAGTGTCACCTCTTATTCTTCTAGGTTAGCTAAAATATAAATACCAGGTAATAAAAACACAAAATTTCTGTTCCCTGTCATAAGGTAGAAGGCTTGATGACACATCTCTATTCCAACAATAGTTATGTCTACCGACATCTACCAAGCTCTTGGCATGCTCCTAAAACAGTGCTAAGTTCACTACATTATCACACCATAAACCTGTTCCTACTACCTGCACCNTTCCCTCTTCTGAAAACCGTACCCTGTAGCACAGTTGTTAGAGTGCTCACCCAGCATGACCAGGACGTAGGTTCAATCCCCCAGTACCACATAAACCAGGGTTGGTTGTGCACGCCTGCAGTCTCTGCTTGGGAAGCAGAGGCAGGAGTATTGGGAGTTCAAGGTCATCCTTGGCTACACAGTGGGTTTGACACCTACATAAAACCCTGTCTCAAAAATAAATAAATAGCCGGTAGTGGTGGCACACGCCTTTAATCCTAGCACTCTAGAGGCAGAGGCAGGCGGATTTTTATGAGTTTGAGGCCAACCTGGTCTACAGAGCTAGTTCCAGGATACTCATGCCTATACAGAGAAATCCTGTCTCAA
>LZPO01044427.1:169784-184279 GCA_001675575.1 Neotoma lepida | reverse complement strand
ACACACACTCACACACTCACACACACACACTCACACACACATACACACACGACAAACAGCATCTTTAAAATGAGACAAAATATAAACTTGAGTGAATTTTAATGTACTTTGCNTCCTACAAATAAGCTGAAGTCTGCCTCCCATTAATTTCTATCATAGGCTTCCTTTTTCTCTTTCCTACTTGATATCAAAATATACTTTCTTTTCTTCAATCCTTAAGTTTAAATGTTTAAAACTGGCACAAATGGCTTTCTTCTGGTTACACAGTAAGTAACATAAAGACAGGGAGAAACTGATGAACCAGNCTGCCTCCATCTTAGACTTAAAAGCCATCTTATAGTAAAGACAAACTAGGCTCATTCCTGTTTATGATTAAACCTGGTTCTCAAGTATTGGGCTATGCCCCACCTGTAATCTTAACTACAAATGGTTCTGTACTGCCTGTTCCAGGAAATGACAACTATGTCTTTGTTTCAAAACCATCTTGCAACCCTACCTTTGTTTCAAAAGGTTNTGACTATCTTGTTATGACTACCTGTCATTATGACCAATTTGTTATGTTTATGTTCTGCTCCTGTAACTTCACCTATTTTGTCCATCAAATCCCCTATTTGGAAACCCTCTACTGCTGAGCTATAAAAATCTTGTCTTCCTCATGTCCAATTCTGATTTCTTGAATTCCACTTTTAGGAAGAGACAGTCTGTATACACAAATAAAAAAGCATACTTTAATTAATTTGGCTATGATGATTTGGGTCAGTGGTCTTTCTCCTCAAATTTTTGGGAGTAACAAAACCTGAATGTCACTGTATTTATTTTATCCAAGTGGACATTAAGGAAAATTCCTAGCAATAAAAATGATGAGATATGCTGGGTGGTGGTGGTGCACGCCTTTAATCCCAGCACTTGGGAGGCAGAGGCAGGTGGATCTCTGTGAGTTCGAGGCTAGCATGGTCTACAAAGTGAGTTCCAGGACAGCTAGGACTGTCACACAGAGAAATCTTGTCTTGAAAAAAATTTTTTTTAATTTTTTTTTAAATGATGAGATAATGCCAGGCAGCGGTGGAAACACTTAATCCCAGTGCTTGGGAGGCTGAAGCAGGTGGATTTCTGTGAGTTCGAGGCCAGCCTGGTCTACAAAGAGAGTTCCAGGATAGCCAGAGGAACTATTACACAAAGAAACCCTGTCTCAAAACAACAACAAATGATGAGATAAATTACCCAATCCTACATCCAAAGTGTGCTCTTGGTGTTAAGAGACTAAAAGCTCCTCTTAGCCAGGCGTGGTGGCACATGCTACCTTGCTCTTATGAGGTGGGTGGAGAACGGGGAATCACGATCATCCTGGGCTATGCAGCCAGTTCCATGTCAGCCTGTGTTACATAAGACCCTGTTTCAAAAAAAAAAAATCCTCTGCAAAATCTTAAAACAGTGCTGCCTTGAAAAGTTAAATATATGTTAAGTACTTGAGTTAGTAGAAGTATAATCTGTTACTATGTGTTTTTCTGGGGTTTTTTTTTCTACAATTTTTCAGAAGGGGAGCAAGGGTGAGCTGGGAAGCAACTGAGGCAAAAAGCTAGCAGAGACCCAAGTCGAGCTCCATCAACAGCGTTACGTCACACAGTCGGCCCTTTCCCTTTCTCAAGATGGCGGCCCTGGCGACAGAGCGGGCACGCGCGCGAAGCACTCTGGGAGCGGAAGTCGACCCTGCGGCGGCAGTCAAACCGGAAGGGGAGGCGCTGGGGCCTGGAGGAGCGGCCTGTATCGCTGCGGTTGCCGGTGTTTGTGGGTCTCAGGGAGCCGGGCCGGCGGGCGGGCTGTGTCGCGATGCCGGAGCTGGCGGTGCAGAAGGTGGTGGTCCACCCCCTGGTGCTGCTCAGTGTGGTGGATCATTTCAACCGGTGAGCGGGCGGCGCGTGGCGGCCACACGGCACAGGGCTGCTGAGTCACGGGCGCTCCGGGCTTAACGCGGCGGCCCGGGACGCGGGTGGGGGACGGGCGACCCTGGCCGCTCCACACCGCGGTGCGCGGAGCCGATTGACAGCCTCTCACCCCCGCCGCGGCCGCCAGTCCCGGGCCTGGCCCGCCTGGTGAGTGCCCGGGATCTGGACCGTGCTCCCCGCCTCAGCCGCGCCTTTCACCAGAGCGGCTCGGTGTCCTAGGACAGCGCTTCAGTCTCTCGTGTCCGTGCCTGTGAAAGCTGTCACCGAAATGCTGGTCTCGGCGTCCCCGAGATGGGCATTGGTGGTAACCACCAAGTTTCAAACGGGAATCTGGTTGGATGGTACTTTAAAAATGTGCATAAGGTGCCCGCTTTTTCCTTAAAAGTGAGGCGGGTACAGAAATGGGCCGTCCTACAGTTCTCCTGGTTAGCTCCCTGCCCCTACCAACCCTTCTCCAGCCGCTCATCCTGCCAGACCTGTTGCACGTGTTTGGAAGTTTTACAAGATAATTAGTTGAATTAACAAATGTGAAAATCCAGTAAGGAGCCTGTGCTTGCTGTAAAGTCGTGCTGGTGCCCGGCCCGAGTCAGGCTTTGTGCAGCTAACTCAACCAGATCTAAAAACAACCTCGAGACGGAGGGTTTTGGTTCAGGGTTCAGTTGTCTCGCTTGTAGGTGCCTCAGTAATAACTGGATCTGTGGGCTTTCTACAGTAGCTGCAGTTTTACTCTCTTGGGGTACTAGGGGCCCTAATGGTTGAGTACTACTTCAGTTTTGTTCCAGTACTTGGTAAGAACCAAGGAAGAGCAGACACTGCTGGTGGCTGTATCATGGAACAGATGGAGGACTCTAAAGACACAAATGGACTTTTGTGAACTGAAAGGCTCGTGGGTGAAGTTTCCATTGACATGTGGAAACTAACTGTTTGAAGTATTTTCAGTGGACTGGGGGAGAGGGGCACACCAGGAATACAGAACCCTTAATTTCATTCTACCAGTACCCCAAATTTAGTATTGATTTGCCAGGCTCTATGTTAAGCAGAACACAGCAGTTAAACTAATGTGAAACTTGGGACTGGTGAAGAGGTGTAGATCATCTTAACTGTGGCTTGTATGTTTCCTTAGCAGAGAATTAAATTATTTCCAAATGTACAGTTTGCTAGTGGTTAAAGAAAAGATTTCTTTGCAGAGCAATATGCTTGTACCTCCTTGGCAGAAAACCACAGAGGAGGTTTGAGATGGAAATTGACCTTGTGAAGCAGAAGCCTTCTCACGCATCCAGCCTTTCTCCCCATGTGCTTAGTCACTAGCTTCTTGCTAACTTGGCCTAATAAGCCAGTGAGAGAGGATGCAAAATGGCACACTCGGCTTCTGAATAGGACTCTCTCCCTGGGCCCCCAGCCCTTCAGAGGGTGAAGGACATCTCCTAGAGCTGGTTGGCATGGTATGGAGGAGGGTCTAGAGAAGAATTGGCTGCGCATAAAACCGGTGCTACTCCAGTGTCTTCATCCCCAAGAGATTTCANTGGAGAGAAGACAGAGTTTAAAGGACAAAGGGAAACGGAAAGAACAAAAAAATTAGCATGAATTTTCTCCAAGCAAGTGTCTGCAGTCTTTAGGAAGTAACTTCCAGTGTGTGGTAGACTAGTTTCCTTATCTTTAATACCAGGAACTAACCTTTTACGTTTGTTTATGGACTTAGTTCCCACCTAAACTAAATTGTATCTGTGCTGTTGATACTTGCCACTGAGTAGCTAACTGTTGGGGCTGAGTGTCTNCCTGCCTGTAAAGACTGACCACCTGTTTTTCTCATTCAGAATCGGCAAGGTTGGAAACCAGAAGCGGGTTGTTGGTGTGCTTTTGGGGTCATGGCAAAAGAAAGTACTTGATGTATCCAACAGTTTTGCAGGTAAAGGATAAGCTTTTGATTTTACTGAGCACGGTTAGAATGTGGGTTTACTTGTGGGAAATGAGTGTTTTTTATACAGCCTGAAGATCCTATTTCAGAATTGCTGATTGAGCCTGATGGCTACACACTAAACCAGAGAGTGAATAGTTTTAACTTGCAGTCTCCATTGCAGCTGCTCGGCGCTCGAGTGCAAGAGCTGCTACAGACTGGGTAAACATAGAAGTGTGGCTGCATTTCAGAACAAGCCCTCGGGATACCTTGTNGGCTCCAACACCAAACACTTGAACATTGGTTGTGGTAGAGCAAGGAGAAAGATGGGAGTGAGGGGGACAACTGTTGACCTTACACTCTGTCATGACTCTTTACCAAAATTTTACATTTATGCTCCGTGTATTGCTGGCAGGATCTGTGGTCTCTAAAAGGACAGTGGGTATTGTCTAGAATTGGCCATGCGGCAAACGTCAGAAAGAACTAGGCCTTTAGCAGGCCAGAGAGTGTGTGTCCTTTTAAGGCTCTTCCNGGGCATAGCTAAGTCTTTAACACTTTAAGAGTAGCTGGAAATCTGGAGATTCTGAATGAAGGCGAAGCAGTACTGCATTGGACAAGTGAAGCAGATGGAACTGAGGGGTTCCACTGTGACTGAGCTTCTAGCCCCTAGGAGAAGTCTTTATTTTCTCCCCCCGCCTCTCTCTCTAGTACCGTTTGATGAAGATGACAAAGATGATTCTGTCTGGTTTTTAGACCATGATTATTTGGAAAACATGTATGGAATGTTTAAGAAGGTCAATGGTAAGTCTGAGTTTCTAATTGCTAGTGTGTGTGTGTGTGTGTGTGTGTGTTTAAACCTGGTATCTTTGTTTATTGTCAAGGATCAATTCCATTAGCTGGACTAATAGCTGGAAAATAGACTAGTGGTGGGTAATAAAGAAATGAGGTAGGATAAATAAAATACAGTAGTAGATTAAGGCCATGTAGACCATCTGGGCTGGAGGCAGGGCTGGCCCTGGGGTCTGTAGCCCCTAGAGCTTTAGTACTGGCAAGGTGTGTTGTTTCATGTTANTTCACTACAGCAACTACGTCTCTGTGGATATGCTCAACCCTACCACACAGTGGCATGGGAACNTGCATTAGTTCATATTGCTNTGTAATTGATGTCTGGTCACTTCACATGTGACTCATCCCTAAGCAAGTCTGAGATACAGATGTGTCTGGATCGCACAGTCCTTATTTTCTTAGAATTCTGTTTTGAGGTTTTAGATTTCACAGATGTGTCAAGATTTATTTTTGTCTGGAATTCTCAAAAAGGTAAAAACTTGNATTTTGAGCCAATTGCACAGATCTTGGTGAAAAATTAAAAGTTACTAATTTTTGCTTTTCAGCCAGAGAAAGAATAGTTGGGTGGTACCACACAGGCCCCAAACTGCACAAGAACGATATCGCCATCAATGAACTCATGAAAAGATACTGCCCCAACTCTGTAAGTACACTGTTCTCAGAGCCCTGCCACCTGCTCAAGGACATCNTCAGAAGGACCTGGGTAGCGAACGTTCTGTTACTGCTTCTCCAGAAGCTTTGCAGTAAAGTGTATTTCCAAGTAATTTGTTGTAACCTAGTATATTTAGCAAGTAACAGCACCTGCTGAGTGCCATCTATATAACCTTAATCCTCTCAGCAACTATATGTTGTCTTCATAAATGAGAAAATTAAAGTTGAGAATGGGTAGTGGGGCCAACAAGGTGATTTGGTGAGTAAAGGCCTCTGTCGACAAACCTGACAAGTTCTTTCTCCCTGGACCCACATTGGGGAAAGAGAGAACCACTCCCACAATTGTTCATTCTCTCTCTCTCCAAATGTAATTTTTAAATGTAAATTTNAAAAAAAAAAAAGATCTGGGAGGGAGTGGGGCAGAGGTTGAAATTTGGGCTCTTGTGACTTGATGTATGATGTGAAATAGAAACTTATTTTTTGCTGAACATTCTAACTTGTTTCTAATTGAAAGAAGTGAATGGTCTGGGTGACCAAAAGAAAGGCTTTAGTTGTCCCTTGTCAGGAGGGACGTTTGCTAAAGGACGTGTTTTTCTGCCAGGTGTTGGTCATTATTGACGTGAAGCCGAAGGACCTGGGACTTCCCACCGAAGCTTACATTTCAGTGGAAGAAGTTCATGATGTAAGTCGCTTGCTTTGGGCTGGAGATGAGGTTAGCGAGTTCTTGGGTAGGTTTTTTAGGTTTGTTTTCCATGTTTAGCTGAACAAACCTTTATCATGTTTAGCTGAACAAACCTTTATCTCTCTCTGTAACAAAAAGAAGGTGTTGGTTCCTGCTTAGCAGACTAGCCTTGAGTTTTTGAACCATCAGATTTTAGAAATAGAAAAAGACCAAAGAAACCTATAATCCTTTTTCACTAAAGAAACTAAAGCCCTGAGTGGTCAGATGATGCCCAGAGACCTTCACAGCAAAGGAAAGGCCAGGCCCGGGAGCNAATTCCTGATCTAGTACAGTGCACAGGATCCTTTTGGAGATTTCGGTCCCGTTTTCAAATACAGCAGGAAAAGCTGTTGAGTGCCTGGAGGCCAGCCCTGTGATTTTCTGACACTTGGGTTGCAGTGAGTAGAAAGCAGTGAGCAGTAGCTGGCCTTTCTCTATCCTTAGGAAAGCTGGTTCTGAGTTCTTGGATAGAGCCTGATAGAACAGGGTTGCGGAGTGAGCACAAAGTATTTGTGTTAGGCTGTCCAAAGAGCCTAGTCTTTAGAGTCAGGAGGGATTGCGATTGTAGTATTTCTCTTACTATGTGGTTTTAGAATTTGAAAAGGGATGCTCTAGGACGGCTCCTCCCAGCCTTATGTTAAGCCTTGTCCTGGTTTTGTTTCTGTTTTGTGGCTCCGGGGAACTTAGATCCAAATGTGTTGTTTGGTTGCGGTAAAGCTTTATCCCTGCTCTTGACCTGGTTGTCATGAAGTCCTAGAGGACTGGAAGGCTCATGCCAGCTTAGTGTCCAAAGACTAGGATACCTTTGGGGGATTCCCACACCATCCTGAATAAAATGAGAACCAGCCCCACTTCAGCAGGTCCAGTATGTAATATAACTTAGAGGCTTGTCCAGGGCCCTGTGGCTTACTTTTCACAAGCTGGTAGAGCCCTGTAGTCTACAAAGCCCTCATAGGAGGGGCACAGCCTCTGCTGTCAGTCGGGCTAAAGAGTGTCTTCTCAAGTTCCACCATTGAGTCACTGGGTGGTCGGGTGAACTAACCCCCATCCATCCCCACCCCGGGTGGATGCTTCCCTTCAAACCACTGGTTACTTGGTGTATCACATTTGGTTCATGGGGCAGTACATGTTTCGGTTAAATTTGTTGGCATCAATGGGCCTCACTCAATTGCAGGTGTTCTGTATTTTCCATTCTAAAAATAACTGAACTCTTAACCTGAGTCTTCTGAGCATTGATCCCCAAGTGTGGGCTTGAGGGAATACCACACTTTTCCTTGACAAGAAAAATGTCTTGAGAGGATCAATTTAGTGTCGACATGATGTGAACAGGCTAACAACAGTGTCCTGGCAGACCTGTCTCAGCCCTGGAGGCTTATGTTTCAAAGCAAACAGCCATGAAACTTGCTGACTGGCAGCAAAAGATTCGGGTGTAAGAAGAGAAACATGCCAGTTGGCTTGTTGAAAATAAATAACAATAGTTAAGCCTCTTCTCTCAGGATGGGACGCCAACATCAAAAACTTTTGAGCATGTGACCAGTGAAATTGGGGCAGAGGAAGCTGAGGAAGTTGGAGTGGAACACTTGTTAAGGTGAGACGGTAGCGGCTGGAGAAGTAATTCAAAGATTAGGAGCAGTGGCTGCTCTTGCAGGAGAACACAGTCTCCGTTTCCACCACATGACAGCTCACAACGACTTGTGACTCCAGTTCCTCCAAGGGCGCTAGGGACATACATGGTGCACATGTAGATAAGCAGGTGAGCACACTGGGCATGGTGGTGCACACCTTTAATTCTAGCACTTGGGAGACAGAAGCAGGTGAATCTCTGAGTTCGAGGCCAGCCTGGGGAGGGGGTTGGGGAGTGAGGCCTTTATACAGTGCCAGAGTCAGCTGCCTAGAGAGCTGAATGTGTGGAAAGGATCTGTTAGGAGTTGAGCTCGGGGTCAGGTTATCCACTGTGCTTCTCTTGAAATGAATCACAGCCCCTTTCTGGGCCTTTGGTTCCTTTTTGGCTTTTTAAAACAGGGTCTCACTGTAGCCCAGGCTAGTCAAAGTCAACATCCTCCTGCCTCATCCTGCAAGGTGCTGGGATTAAAGGTGTGAGCTACCACTTCTAGCCCTTGATCTCTTACAAGTCAATGTGGTCGAACAAGTTCACCTCTAAAGTGTCTTGACTGAGGATGTATGACTGTGACAGGATTCACATGTGTAAACACAGGCCTGTGCTCTCCAGTGAACAGTGTGTTTTTACAGAGTCTTCATCCAGGGATGGTATTTGTGAGCCATATTTGAAAGTTCTTCCAGGTTTTGAAAATGACCATTCACTGATTTAAGCTGCTTAACATTGTAGCAAAATAGGTGGGGAAATGTCATCCTTTATAAACCCTGGAAGCCAAGGCAGAGCATTGAACAAGGTTACCTATGAGGGCTGGAGAGATGTATGGCTCAGTTAGGAGCACTGCCTGTTGCTGCTGTTTGGTTCCCAGCATCCATGCTAGGTAGGTAGCTCACAATTACCTGTAACTCCAGGAGAATCTGATGCCCTCTTCTAGCCTCTGAGAGCATTGCGCTCATATACATAAAGTTAAAAATAAAAGTTTCCAAAGACCCAGGAGACCAAGAAGTTATTGCTGATCTGAACTGTTATCCCAGACAGTCCTTACATTTGTGGATGTGTAACCTGATGTTCTTTCTGCCTTTCTTGTGGGTTGTTCCAGAGACATCAAAGACACTACAGTGGGAACTCTCTCCCAGCGGATCACAAACCAGGTCCATGGTTTGAAGGGACTGAACTCCAAGCTCCTGGACATCAGGAGCTACTTGGAGAAAGTGGCCAGCGGCAAGCTGCCCATCAACCACCAGATCATCTACCAGCTGCAGGACGTCTTCAACCTGCTGCCGGATGCCAGCCTGCAGGAGTTCGTCAAGGCCTTCTACCTGAAGACCAATGACCAGATGGTGGTGGTGTACTTGGCCTCACTGATCCGCTCTGTGGTCGCCTTGCACAACCTCATCAACAATAAGATTGCAAACCGGGACGCAGAGAAAAAGGAGGGACAGGAAAAGGAAGAGAGCAAGAAGGAGAGAAAAGATGACAAAGAGAAGGAGAAGAGTGACGTAAAGAAAGAAGAGAAAAAGGAGAAAAAGTAAATCATGTAGCTTTTTTTACTTGTAAATTAAAATCTTATAAACTAACTCGGTGTGCCACTCGAGGGTTCTTTGTCCCATTCAGTGCTTGTTAAAAAGCTGTCCTGACCAGCACTCTGCCTCCGTCACCCTTGCTGTGGCATTTGTGGAGATGANTGGACAGAAGGACCCTTCTCAGCCCTACACTGCAGCCCCAGCTGCTTGCCTTGGGGGATGGGGGGAGAAAAACATAACCTTTGGCACTCTTCATTCTTTTACCCTGAAAACCGGGATTGAGTGTGGTTTCCTGTCTGAAGATCCATGGGATCTCTTGGTGGTAATTGGTAAAAACTGCTAAATGGAATTCTTGGATCTCATACTCTACCACCAAACACTCGAGCTCTGACCCTTCGGAACTCTTCAGACCACACCACATTGTGGTGGACCTGGAACTGTAGCATTCTTAGGGCTCGGGGTCCAGGTCCATGTACTGTTTACCTTCAAAGATACAATTAAATGGCTTGGTTTTTAATTCTGCATTATAGTGGTTTGTATTGTTTTCAAGAGCAAGCAAAATGATGTTCAGTTGCTGCTGTAGCGGCTCCTAAGAACTCTGGGCACCAAGTTAATAATGAGAGTATTAACTAAGAACAGAACACTGAGAAATGAACTGGGTGTCACAATGAAGGTTCACAATGAGGAATTTGACATGGGATAGTCACCCAGCTATCAATTTGTTTTGTTATGGTGTTTGGGACAAGATCTGTGTAACCCTGGCTATCCTCTCTCAAGTACTGGAATTAAAGGCATACCCCCATACCCTGCCCTGTCAACTCCTTGAACACCCACAACATCCTTGAGAATTCTCATGTACCCCTTGGGTTAAAATGTTCACAAGTTTAAAAATACTATAACAAAAAGTAAGTTAACGATTAAATGAATGGGGTTAAGATCGGAAGCATAAATTACCCATAGACNCGCCAAAGGACCAGTCAGTGCAAACTGACAGTAAAATGTAAAGAGCTATAGGTAAAATCTGTGTTAGGTCACGGAAGTTCATTAAGATTCTGAGATACAAAGGGCAAATGACAGTTTTATCTAGTCTAGAATTGAGATGTTTGCCACATCTAACTGGATAAAAGAAATGTGCATAATTTAAATTTGAGATGGGGAGGAGCTCACAAGGCCCTCCCCTCCCTGAGGAGCTACAGGCTGTGGTTGCTGGGTTGTCTTGAAGGTGGTGCTGTTGGTACATTGCTGTAAGTACCCTAAGTCAACTCACTAGGTCACACACACCCATGAAACACGTGAAAGTAGGAGGAAGGNGGTAATGGGTGAATATGATCAAAATGCATACATGTATGTAAACNTTAAAACGGAGCCCATTATGGGATACACGCTAGTAAAGAGTTTAAAATGAGATAGACCCCCAAATCACTGAGTTGAAGATTTGAAATGGGGTTGCCATTTTTAGAACATGCTGATGGAGAAGAAACTAGGCAATTAAACTTTTTCTCCAAAATAAAGAAAAAGTTAATAGGAAAAGACAGGTTGCCATGGTCCTGAAACTTGGGGTAGGAGAGAGGTAGAGAGTCGTCTAAAGAGCGGGTCNTTCATGTAGAAGTCAAGGGNTGAGTGTGTGCCTGAGCTGAGGCTATGCAAACTGGACTTTAAACAAAGCTTTCCCATTTTGATGAACTGGATATTTACGGAATAAGAGCAGGGCTGTCTCAACTTACTCTGTTTAATAGTTTGACCCACATGTGAGCTAAATGGACTGTTACTTCCCTAATGGGGTCTTTGATTTCTAAAGAAAATAGGCTAGTGGTGTATAACTGGTGGTAGTTTGCTTGCTTAGCATCTGTGAAACCCTGCACTCAATCTCCAGGACAGCATAAAGCAAAGAGAATATAACAGAGGAGGCAGGGGCAGAGAGATCGCTGTGAGTTCAAGGCCAGCCTGATCTACACAGCAGGTTCCACAATGGCCAGGGTTTTAACAAAGCCAAAAGCAGGAATAGCTTGTAAACTGGGAGAACACAGCACATCTTCTAAGGCNGGATTGCTGCCATCCTGTAGAAGAAGGTGAGCCTAGAAGGCTTTGATAAAGTTGCCTACACAAGTGACCATGGATTTGACAGCCAACCCATGAGCCAGGCTTAAAATGAAGATTTGTGCTGATACAACCNGGCAGTCTCAAGATCTCTAAATAAATTGTTCTTTGGGAGCATTGAAGAGAGGGATCTGTGAAGAAGCGCGATCCCAGAGTGGGCTGTCTGCTACAGATGCACATTAGCCTCCAGGTACCCAGCAGCCTCACAGCCAGGCTTGTGCTGACACCTCAGGCAGAGCACTGAGGTCCTTCCTGGTTTTCTGTTCGAAAAGATCTGAAATATCTTTGTGATGGTGGTGTGAATAAAATGTTCCCCCCAAGTCCAGTGCATCTAGACTGGGAAAATTCAGGAGGTATGGCCTTGCTGGAGGAAGTATGTCACTGGGTGAGGACTTTGAGGTTTCAAAAGCCACCTTGTGTCCCCAGTGTGTCCCTGCTGTGGTTCAAGATGTGAGCCCTCACACCTCAGCTGGCTCTAGCCTCCATGTCTGGCCTTCCTCTCCCACCCCACCCCTCGGCTGTCCCTGCCATTATGGACAGACCCTCACCCTCTCAAACCATAAGCCCAAGTAAACTCCTAAAATTGCCTCAGTTATGTTGTTTTTAATCACAGCAATAGAAAAGTATCAAGTGTTTAATGAGAAATGTCCCTCACAGACTCATATATTTGAACACCTGGTGCTGTCTGGAGAGGTCATGCAGGCCTTGCGGGAGGAAGTATGTCACTGGGGGGTGGGATCTGAGAGTTCATAGCCATGCTTCTCACTTGTTGTTAAAGATGTGCTCTCTCAGCTTCCTGTGCCTGCGCCACGCTTAGGTGCATGATGGGTTGTTATCCCTCTGGACTCATAAGAGCAAACAAACACTTCTAATGTAAGTTGGTTTTGGTTACGTAGTCTTATCATAGCAACAGAAAGTAGCTGATAAATAACTATCCTTGAGTTTATCCTTACCGAAAAGATAGAAGCTGTCAGAACTAAAAAAGGGTGCTGAGCCAACCAACTAAATGTCCTTCCGACTATCAGTCACTNAAAGGATAAAGAGAGTTCATTTTCGAGGGGCTCCCCAATTTTCCAATGTGTTAGATGCAAAGTAAGTCTTTCAAGGAGAAATTGGAGACTCTGGATTTTACCCCAGCTCCTAGAAGCCCCTTCAATTGAGAGTTCAACCATACACAGTTACGTCTCTTCAAATAAATGGCACTGGCTCTGATAAAAATAAAATCTAGCAACCCACTGGGGTTTCTGGGCGGTTCTTCCTCCAGTCTATCTGTGAAAAATAAGACTGAACAAGAGCTGTTGGTTAAATTTCACCATAAGAAAATAATACTTCGTCTGACTTTTTCCAGGAAATAGGAAGACTATGGGGCAGGTTTGAAAGATGTGAAAGTATTTATGTGACCCACAAGAGGGAAAACTTGCAAGTTCATTCTATGTAACACAGACAGGCACTGCTCTGCGTGTGCCACTCAAGATTATCGGCTGTCACATGATGCCTTTGAAAAACTTAATTACTATCTTTGTCAAAGGACTGGATAAAAATTCACTCTGGAAGTANAGAATGGAATCGTGGGAAGAAAACAAGGAAACGGCAAGGAAGCAGCCGCTGTGGAAACCANGAAGTCTAGAGCCCAAAAAAAGCGGCTTCTCCTTATTCCGAGGCAATCTGTTCTTGGCCACTAGGTGGCGCCATTGTCTGGTCTCCCCTTTCAGCAAGTGTTCTTGATTCCCAGTTCAAGATAGACTTGAGAAACTCCCCTGAAGCCATTTCTCAGCCACTTCTGTTTACAGCCGCAACCATCCAGGAAAGATTTTGGAAACAATGTGAAGAGTGTCTGAGTGCCAAGGCTGGGTGAAGCTGGCACCCGGCCCTTGGTTTGCTCTGCCCACACTACTTACTACCTGTACTGAAATCTACCCTTCAGAGCCCAGATTGTCCTCACCACAGTCCCTCTTAAGCACACAATTCTCCAAACTGGGTGAGAGGTATTGATTTGTTGTCATTTATACCAATGTCCCTGATGTAAACATCCCAGGGTGGACTCCAGCCTAACTACAGGAGCCAAGAGATGGGAAGAATCGTGAAGTACTTCCACAAAGACACAATGAAATAACCTCCAGTGCACACATGAATCCCAGCGTGGTGGCCAATACCTGTCATTCCAGCACTTGGGAGGTAGAGGCAGGCGGATCAGGAGTTCAAGGCCCACCTGGGCTACAATAGTAAATACAAGATTCTGCCTCAACAAACCAGAGAGAAAGAGACAGACAGACAGAGAGAACATGATAACAAGATATAAGTGAGACCATTTGGAGTTTGAGTCATCAGCTTTTAAAAATATAATCTAATTGTAAGGTTCCTTGTTTTCTGATTTGTTTTCAGGACTAGGCCTAGAGTCCAAGTGCCTGCCAGACAAGCTTTACACATTGAATAACAGCCCCCATTTTATAGGTCATTTTGTTTGTTTGGTTGGTTGGTTGGTTGGGTTTTTTGTTTGGGTTGTTGTTGTTGTCATTATTGTTTGGTTTTATTGGTTTTGTTTTGTTTTTGAGGCAGGATTTCTCCATGTAACAGCCTTGGCTGTCCTAGAACTCACTCGGTAGACCAAGCTAGCCTCAAACTCACAGAGATCCACCTGCCTCTGCCTGCAGAGTGCTAGGATTAAAGGTGTGCACCACTACCACCTTGCTTTTAAGATCATTTTTAATGATGGTTATATTTAGATAGTAGGAAAAAAACCTCAAAGTTTAACCACTGACTTTTGAAAACTTACGAACTAGCTCCAAGGACTACATCAAGGGTCCCCAGTACCCCGACCCTCCAAGGGCCTATCTCTATGACCTCTGTGACCGTGTTAGCTGAAGCCCAAAGCACTGTCCACAATGTTTATTATTGTTGTTGTTGCATTTTGCTGATTGAGTGTGTGACTGTGTATAAGCGTGCCATGGCACATGCGTAGAGATCAGAGGACAACTTAGAGGGGTCGGTATTCACCTCCCACTGTGTGGGTTCCGAGGAGCAAGCTGCAATCATCACGACTGGCAGCAAGTACCGTCCCCGTCTGAGTCCTGTCATCCCCATCCTGTTCTAAAAAACTTAGCAAGACTCATCAAATTCCCTTCACTCCACCTCAAGTTATGGGTGACAAATCTTGTCCAGTGCTGGGGACTGAGTGTGTTGGCTGCTTGACAGGCTCAAGTCTCTC
>LZPO01044427.1:142208-169529 GCA_001675575.1 Neotoma lepida | reverse complement strand
GGTTGGTTGGTTGGTTACCATGTATCCATGCTGGCCTCAAACTCACTGAGTAGCCAAGGATGACCTTGAATCTTTTATTCCCTTTCCTCCGCCTGCCCCCAAGTGCTGGGTTCACAGATGTGCACTACTGTGCTGGTTAGTTTTATATCAACTTGACACAAGCTAGAGTCACTTGAGATGGGGGAACCTCAGTTGACAAAATGTCTCCATAAGATGGAGCTGTAGGCAAGTCTGTAGGGCATTTTCTTAATGATTGATGGGAGAGGGTCCAGCCCATTGTGGGTGGAGCCATCCTTGGGCTGGTGGTCCTGGGTTCTATAAGAAAGCAGGCTGAGCAAGCCATGGAAAACAAGCCAGTAAGCAGCACCCTCCATGGCCTCTGCATCAGCTCCTGCCTCCAGGTTCCTGTCCTGTTTGATTAAGTTCCTGTCCTGACTCTCTTCAGTGATGAACAGCAATGTGGAAGTGTAAGCCAAATAAACCCTTTCCTCCCCAACTTGATTTTGGTCATGGTGTTTCATGACAGCGATAGTAACCTTAAGACAACTACTGTGTCCAGGCCCAGGTTCTGTGGTGCTAAGGGTCAAACCCAGGGTCTTACGCAGNCTAAGCAAGTGCTCCACTTACTGAGCTACATCTCTAGCCACTTAGTTCCATGCCAGATNTGTTCTTCAAACATGGAAGCAAACACATCAGAATTAGCTATGGCACCTTTTTAGAACTTCCTCTTTGGATTTTACATTAATTATGTGTGTCTGTGGGTCTGTATACATGAGTGCAGTGCCCACGGTTCCTTTGGAATGGGAGTTGTGAGCTATTAGTTGTTTGCCTGTGGTTACATTGCTTTCTGGGTCATATTTGGGAAGTCCTTTTCCACGTCAAAACTCAGCTCTACTCCCATACAGTCACATCCATCCCAATCCATGAGCGTCACCCTTCTCTGCAGAGCTGCGGCTAGCATCAGGTAGAACACTGCCACACAGACAGAGCTGGGCAATGTTAAAGCCACAAGACTAATCTTTTATTTTACTTTAAATTTTTTTCTATTTTATGTTGATGAGTAGTTTGCCTGCATGTATGTCTGTGCATCACATGTGTGCCTGGTGCCCTCAGAGACCAGAAGAGGGCATCAAATTCCCAGGAACTAGAGTTATAGATGGTTGTAAGCTGCCGTGTGGGTGTAGGGAATTGAACCTAAGTCCTGTGCAAGAACAGCCAGTGCTACTCCTGCCCTGTAGTAGACTCTTGTTTATCCATTTCAAGTTTGAAGACTTTTTTTTCCCTGAGACAAGGTTTCTTTGTGTAGCCCTGGCTGTCCTGGAACTTGATCTATAGACCAGGCTGGCCTCGAACTCACAGAGATTCACCTGCCTCTGCCTCCCAAGTGCTGGGATTAAAGGCATGCACCACTACTGCCCAGTGAGTGTGTCTCTTTATGTGAATGCATGAACATATGGAGGCCAGAGGTGCCATCCACTTTGTGTTTTTGTTTGTTTTTTAAGATTTATTTCATCATTTATGTGTGTCTATGTGTGTCTATATGCACTTGTGTGCAGGTGCCTGTGGAGGCCAGAAGAGGGCATTAGATCACCTGGAGCTAGAGTTACAGGCAGTCAAGCACCACTTCTGGGTTCTCTGGAAGAGCAGTATTCACTATTTTTTTTTTAAAGATTTATTTGTTATGTATGCAGTGTTCTGCCTGCATGTATCCCTGAAGGCCAGTAGANGGCACCAGATCTCATTACAGGTGGTTGTGAGCCACCATGTGGTTGCTAGGAATTGAACTCAGGACCTCTGGAAGAGCAGCCAGTGCTCTTAACTGCTGAGCTATCTCTCCAGCCCCCTATTTTTTTTAATCTTATTTATTCTATGTGTCTTTTACATCATGTATCTTGATCCTATTCATTTCCTGTCCCTTTGAATCTGCCCTCTGCCCCTGCACACTCCCTAAATAAAACAAAATTTAAGAGAAAAAAGGAAAAATAAAATAAAAAAGGAAAAACTTAAGTTTACATGGAAGTTGTAGTGTGACACAGTGAGTCACACCGTGTACCCATCCCTTTGTCCATATATCTTTATTTGCAAGTGTTCATTGCAAATAGTCATTGGTCCGGTTTGAGGTCTCTGGTTTCTACTACACTATCAATGCTGAGCCCTAGCTAGGACTCCTCCTGGATATCCTGTTGTTGCCCTTGTGTTGTGGAGATCCTGCAGCTTTGGGTCTGCAGGTCAGATCCCTTCATGTGCTCCAGCACATCATAGATGGGGTGGATGATGGGGCCGGCCAAGTTATAACCTTGGGTCTGGGCCCAGGCAGCTGTAGGGTTGGTCCACCAGATGTGAAATGGGGGCAGTTCTCCCATGCTTACAACTTTGGGCCTGGCTCACCCACATCTGCACTAACAGGGATGNCTCTCCCACTCTTATGACCACAGGGCCAACTCTNCCACCCGCTTCAGGCATTGATGGGCAGGAGGGAGGGCATCATTCCCCGACCCATGCCCATGCTGCCACAAGACAGATGAGAAAGGGGGACAGCTCTCCCACGCTCACAACTTCAGGGCTGGCTCACTCACAATTGCATTAACAAGGTTGGCTCTATTGTGCTGCCCTGGCACAGTGCAAGGCCTGTTCTCCAAAGTGCTGCAGCTGGTGGGGGTCAGGGACACCTCTCCCACTCTTGTTACCTCAGGGTCAACTCTCCCATCTGCCTTAGACATTGATTGGCAGGGCAGAGGGAGGGCATCTCTCCCCAGCTCTTGCCTACATGTGGGAGAAGAGGGGTGGGGCTAGGTCTCCCAAGTTCACATTCTTAGGGTTGGCTCACCTGTGCTGTCATCAACAGGGTGATCTCTGCTGTGCTGCCCAGACAAAGTGCAGGGCAAGCTTTCCCGTGTGTTGCCGCTGGTCAAAGGTTCAGCTCTCTCACCATCTCAGTCTGCTCCCTTCCTCTCTCGTCTCTTCAGATATGCCTCTGTCCAGAGACCTGAACCATTCTGTCTCCCCCATAAACCACCATACCATACCTCTGCTGATAGTGTCCATCTGGCTGGTGCTGCAGGGTGGACCCATGCTCTCCCCTGGAGCTGGGAGTGCACAGCTCCAGACCTGTGTGCAGGTCTCCTTGCCCCCTCCTATCACCCTGGTGCTGTGCTGGGCCATGCTTCCTCATCACAAAGAGATCACCAAAGTGCCCAACCACNCGGCGCCTCCTGGTTAGTGCGTTCAATATTCACTCTTAACTCACTTTGTTTTATGAGACAGGATCTGTTGTGGAATGAAATATTTGTTTAACTATGTAAAGATGTGTTGCATTTGTTTGTGTTGCAGAATAATGTTTAACTATGTAAAGATGTGTTGCATTTGTTTATGCTGCATTTGTTTAACTATGTAAAGATGTGTTGCATTTGTTTATGCTGCATTTNTTTAACTATGTAAAGATGTGTTGCTTTTTACCTTGACTGCCTAAGGCACCTGATTGGCCTAATAAAAATCTGAATGGCCAATAGCTAGGCAGAGGAGGGATAAGGGGGCTAGCGGACANAGAGAAAAGCTGGCCAGACACGGAGGAGGCAGATGGACAGTACGTAGATGAAGTAAACCAGCCTCAGGGCAACATATAGATTAATAGAAGAAATGTGTCAATTTAAGTTTTAAAAAAGCTAACTAGAAACAAGCCTAAACCAAGGCTGAGCATTCATAATGATAAGTCTCCATCTTATGATTTGGGGGGCTGGAGGTCCAAGAAAGCCTGCTACAAGGGTCTCTCATCAGTCTGGAACTCACCAACTAGGTTAGACTGGGTAGCCAGCAAGCCCCAGGAATCTGCCTATCTCAGTCTCCCCAGCTTTGGGATTACAAATACCTGGCTCTTTTATGCGGGACTAGAACTCAGGTCTTCATAGCGCAAGCATTTTAGCAACTGAGGAATCTCCCACCCCTATCTACAGACTTTTAACAGTTCTACCTGGCTTTAGTCCCAGCTTCCCCAGGGCTTCCTGCTGAAGTTCTGCTACAGGAAGTGGCCAATTCCACACCAGCATTCCTTGTGCAATGTAACGTCCCACTCTGACCACTNACAATCCTCTACCTAAACTACCAAGGTGGCCAAACTGCTACCTTGAATCCTCCTGGGTTCTCTTTGCCCTCAGTAGTTAAGATCAGGACATTTTCTACCCCTTGTTTACAGGAAGTGGGAATTCAGCTTAGCTTTCTCCGGCATGTTTTCACATCTATGTGAACAATACCATCATCTTGAGTTTCNCAGGCCCCCAAATCTAGAAATCACCCTTGATTTTGCTCTTTCCTTTATACACCATTTCCAGCCCACTAGCAAAATCATGTCAGTCTCACCTCCACAAGGTAGCATATGTCTGTCCATTTTATATTGTATATCCGAGTCAGAGTCTCACCAACAACCGAGACCTGTCTCTGGCAGCCAAGCCACCCAGCTACTCTCATGCTTCCCTCCAGCTGTTAACACTCTGGCTTCTGCACTTCACATTTTGGGACACTCTTATTAAGNTATAACTCAGGTCATACTACTCCTGTGTCTGGGTCTCCAGTGTCATCTGTCTCCCCACACCCAACCCCCCATTGTCCCCAGAATTAAATCCCTACCTCCTCATTAGAAGGGAACCCGTGGTTGTCAATTTGACTACATCTGGAATGAACTAAAACCCAAAAATGGAGGGCACACCTGTGAGGGATTTTTGCTTAATTTGAAGTAGAAAGATCCACCTTTAACCTGGATCTTGAAGTAGGGGGTCACCCCTTTAATCTGGATCTTGAAGTAGGGAGTCACCCCTTTAATCTGGGCCACAGTTGTCTGCTGAAAGCCTGTGTAANGATGGAAGAAGGAAGCTTTTGCTCTTTGCTGCTTGCCCTCACCTGACTAGCAAGTCTTCACTGGCATTAGAGCCTGCTTCTTCAGGATTCCAGCATCCACTCAAGACCAGCTGAGACATCCAGACTCATGGACTGAACAACTACTGGCTTCCTGGACCTTCTGTTCATAGCTAGCTGTTGTTGGATTAGCTGGACTACAGCCTGTAACTAATTCTAATAAATCCCTTTTCTAAATAGAGATTGACTAAATTCTATTACTCTAGAGAACCCTAATACAGACCCCGTGTGAGCTGCACACCTTGTCATTCTGAAACTCTTGTTTAGAGAGACACTTTCCTGAAGTCCCAGTCTGCAGATGGACTGACCCTTGGCATCACCCTACTCTCCTCAACTCTTCTTGATTTTTTTAAAGCTCTGATCCCTGCCTTATCTAAAGCAATATGACTTTGCTTCTCCATTTTCCTCCCTTCTAAGCAGCTTCAAGATGTACAACTTGCATCCCTTGTTTTTCTTTTAAACTCAAGCTTCTGTTTTTTTCTTCTTCTTCAAGACAAGGTTTCTCTGTGTAGCCCTACCTGTCCTGGAACTCACGCTGTAGACCAGGCTGAACTGGAACTCAGAGATCCACCTGCCTGTGCCTCCTGAGTGTTGGGATTAAAGGTGTGTGCCACCATCGCTCAGCTGTTTGTGTCCATTAAAATCTTTTATTAATGAAACTGAGACCCCTGAGAGGACACAGGTATTATACGATGGTTTTGCCAGGACTTCCCAAGACTTCCAGTAGCATGTCTTTCCTCTTTTAGTTCTTTAATCAGCAGAGTAAAAGAACCTTCCCTGTACCCCTAGACAGCATCACTTTCAGAGCAGGATAAGGTGACAATTTGCATGACTTCATGCATAGGACATTTGTCATTTGTTTCACATTCTAATCAATGTGAAGCAGTTACAGGCAGTTGGCAAACAACTACCACTATAAGAGCTAAAATTTCAGAGGTGAAATGAACTCCCTCCTTCCTGTTCTTCACCCATCACCTGCCAGGGCCCAGATATGCACAGGCAGCCCCTGAAGCAGGAACTGTGCCCCCAAGTCACCCTAAGAGGGAGTCCAGGGCTGCAAAGGCCACTCTTTAGGTTAANTTACTGCTGTAATAATACTGTTTTCCTGGTTACACACCCCATAATTACACAGGAAATGAACCCAAAATTGTCCTTGAGAGACTGGACTGACCCTTGCCAACTGGCTGGAGGCCCAGACAAGTACTAATGGCATTTGAGGCCACCTGCAGTCTCAGGCTAGNCCATACTCCAGGTGAAGGGTGCCAGGTGAGGATTGGATGCAAGGACAAAAATGACACTGAGTTGTGGCACCCTTCTCTCCCCAGAAGAATACAACTGTGGCCTTTCGGCATGTAGAACAGGTTAACAAGATATTGGCTTGCTGGCTTGCTTCTTTGTTTTATTGAGACAAGATCTCACTATGTAACCCTGGCTGGCCTCAAACCCACAGAGACCCTCTTGTCTCTGCCTGCAAAGTGCTGGGATTAAAAGCGTGTCCTATCACGCCCAAGAGTCTTTCATTTACTGAGAACCATATTTGGGTACCAGGCAACAGAAGCAGAACTAATCTATGCACATTTGCTTTGACAACGTGTATATAAGTCACCTATAGCTGTGTAACAAGTTACCCCATGATTTAGCTTCTCAAAACAACACACCTTTCCCATCTCCCAGGTGTTGTGGGTCAGCAGCCCCGGGCATGGCTTATCTGGAGCCTTGGTTGAGGGCTGGTCACAGGTACAATCCATCTGTCCCCTGGGCTGTTGACATCTGACAGCTCAAGGGGGAAAGGAGCCAGGTGTTGTACAGGCCATTAGCAGGATTCAAAGCCTCATGGCCTAAGGGACATCCTTCCTCTTTTGCTAGCTAGTTGAAAGGAATCTGCCCTCTATCCCTTGCCAACAGGGCTTCTCCACCACAGCTCATTCTCAGAGTGCACATGCTGGGGAGCAGTAAGGAGAGTCAGAGTCAGCTGGCAACCAGGCCACAGGTGTCTGCAGTCACAGACGGGACATCCCATTATTGTTGTCATGTTCTGTTGGCTGGAAAAACAGGTGCTAAACTAGTCCACACTCGAGGAAAAAGCCACTCCACAAAGCTGTAAACATCAGGAAGGGAGCATTGAGGACCTCCTAAGAAGTCCACCTACCTCAGGAGTGTATCCTTGGCGGCTGGGGATGTGAGGAGTTAGGCACTGACTTACTTAGGGCTCTATTGTGATAAAACACCACGAGCATGAGCAACCCGAATTANGGTGTCTTTCAGCTTACAACTCAAACCCTCAGGTCACACTCCATCACTGAGGGAAGTCAGGACAGGAACTCAAGGCAGGAACCTGAAGGCAAGAATTGAAACAGGGGCCACAGAGGAACACTGCTTACTGGCTTGCTCTTATACTGTCCAGGACCACCTGGCCAAGGGTTGTACCACCCACAGTGAGCTAGGCCCTCCCACATTAATCACCAATCAAGAAAATGCCCCAGAGGCTTGCCCACAGACCAATCTTATGGAGGCATTTTCTCAATTATGACTCTTCCTAGATGTGTTTAAGTTCGTATCAAGTTGATAAAAAAAAACCAGCCAGTATCTGCCAAGCCTGTGGGCCTGAATACTATCCCTAGGACCCATATGGTGGCAAGGAGAACTGCTTCCTACAAGTTACATGTGTGCTGTGGTACATACCCCTCCCCAATCAATCAATNGATCGATCGATCNATCAATTTATCATGAATGTAAAGAAAGGATTTTAAAGGCATCCCAGGATAAGCAGCAGCAGGTACTGTAGGGTTTTTTAAGACTGACAATGAGGATAATGTTAATGGGAAACGCAAAAGCAAAGAATCCTAGGTTTTCTGTTGTGTGTTGAGGCAGGTCTCATGTAGTCCAGGCTGGCCTTCANGTCAGCAGGTAGCTGAAGATGCTCTGGAACTTCTGATAGAATTACAGGTGCACCCCAGCAACCTGCTCTTTTTGTTGACATTTTTTGAGACAGACTCCTGCTATGCAGATCAAGTGGCACTGGACCAGGTAGTCTAGACTAACCAGAAGGCCCAGTCTTCCTGCCTTAGTCACCTGAATGCACATACATGTATTACATACCTGTGTTATATACATTTGTATGTAACAATAAAGAGATAATAGATTTGAGTCGAGATCACAGGAGTGGGAAGGGAAAATGATGAGGCTAAATGCTTATGTCTGAAGTCTCAAAATAAAGATCCAAAAACAAGAAAAACCCCAAAACTAATCCAAAAAATTCTGAACCTGTATCCAGTAGACAGACACCAATTTCCCCTTCCCCCAAGCTCCTGGCAATCACCATTTTACTTTGTGTCTACAGTTCTGACTACATCATATAAATGGAATATCAGTATTTTTCTTTTTGTGATTGGCTTGGGTCACTNGGCATAACGTCCTTATCTCTACAAAGAAGATATTCAAATGGGAGCAGAGGACATAGCTCAGTTGACATTGTGCTTGCCTGGTATTCACAAAGCCCAGAGTTCAGACCCCAGCTCCAATAAACCAAGCCTGCTGCTTGTAATTCCTGAACCTGGAAGTGGAGGGAGGAAAATCAGAAGTTCAAGGTCATTCCCAGCTCTGTAGCAAGTTCAAGAACAGCCTGGGATACACGAGACCCTGTATCAAAAGGAAAAATGGGGCTGGTGAGATAGCTCAGTGGGTAAAGGCTTGAGTTTGATTTCCCTGAACCCACATGGTGGAAAGAGAAAATCAATTCCTGCAAGGTGTCCTCTGACCTTCATACCTGTGCCATGGCATGTGAGTGCCTCTTCCCCCTGACAAATTAATTTAAAATGTAACAAAAATATAGCCCTGTCACACCTGGTGGCATGTGCCCATAATTCCCGCACTTCTGTGTGAAGAGAGTGAAGCAGGAATTCAAAGCTAGCCTCAGCTACANAGCAAATTTGGAGTTAGCCTGGGTCACATGAGCACTTGCCTCAAAAACAAACAGGGCTGGGGAGGTGGCTCAGTGGGTAAGATTGTTTGCTCTGCAAGGACCTGAGGACCTGAGCCTGAATCTCCAGCGCCCATGTAAACAGNCAGACACAGCTAGCTGCTCACAGCTGTAACCCCGGCACTGAGAGGTAGAGACAGGCAGAACCTGGAAGCTTGCTGGCCAACCAACTCAGCCAAAACAGTTTCTGACTTCTTGACAGGCCCTGTCTCAAAGCAGTAACTGTGGGGAGCTGTAGAGGAAGACAGCGGCTTTGGCCTCAGCATGCACACATACAGGAGTTTAACTCCCCACTCACATGCACGCCCTCCCCGTACACAGAGAGTTAAAACCAAGAGGAAATCNAACTGAGAAATCAAAATGGCGCAGTGAATCCACACTTCACTCTCTAGTGTAAATACAATAAAGCCACATGAAATATAAGGAAAAAGCCTGGTTTAAAGCCTAGACCACAGATTCTCTGGGTCAGACACAACCACATGCAAAGCAGTAAGCAAGACTGAACCTGGGAGAATTGGAAGCATTTTAGGTCTGAGCTGCTACACATTATAAATAACGGCAATTAAGACCCGAAAAGAAAAAAGACAGGAAAAGGAAACCGGACATTGTGGCCTGTGCCTGACATGGTCATGGGTGGATCTGGGGAACAGTAAAGCAACTGCCGACNTGACCGCTCCATTAAAGGATATCCAAAAGCATCCGGACAAGTCCAGAGCAGAGAGAACAGAAAGCACACTGNACATGGCCAGGACCAGAGAAACAGAGAGAACAGTGGAGATAGCAAGTAAGAGAGCACCAGAGCATAGAATAAGGAGTAGCAAGATAGCGCAGGCAGACAAATCATGACGAACATGCGTAGGATGAGTAGCTGGGGGGGGGACAACTTCTGAGGATGGAAAACCCATTTCACTGCCAGGTCACAAGTTCCTGAGGAATGCTGGCTTTTATCTAACTGGCAGAAACCCTTCTATAGTCCAGCTTCCGCTCATTTCTAGACATATGGAGAGCCTGAGCCCTACCAATGGGGAGTTGCTGGTGTGGTGACAGAAATGAATAGCTCCAGTATAGCCAGGGACTGGGGATGAGAGTAGGTGAGGGGCCAGAGTGATGGAGGCCTTTGGTGCAGACCCTTGTATCTTTGAATTTGAACATTTTACATTTTTAAAATAAAAGTGTAGTTGGGAGTGGTGGTGAGTGTCTGAAATCCCAGCAGTGAGAAGACAGAGGCAAGAGATCACTACTCTAGGCCAGCTTGTGCTTCACAGTAACTATCTCAAACATAACAAAACCCACGATGTACAACAATCTAGCTTTAGGACTGTCACCTCCTGGGCCTGCCCAAGGTCATTTGACCAAGCTNTGCAGACACCTGCAAGCTGCTGNACACATCCACAACTCACCTCAGGAAAGCAATGGAATAATGGTATGAATATCACATGGCAGTGAAGAAATGAAATATGGTGACCAACATGAGAGGCACCCCAACACCTCATTAATGAAAGAGGTCACTCAACAGCTATGCAATCCCATTTTTAGTATATTTAAAAATCACACATATCTACTGTGGTGGTCTGAAAGAAAATGGCCCCTAACAGGAGTGGCACTGTTAGGAGGTGTGGCCTTGTTTGAGTAGGTGTGGTCTTGTTGGAGGAAGTGTGTCACTGTGGAGGCGTGCTTTAAGGTCTCGTAGATGCTCAAGCCACACCTAGTGAGACAGACCACTTCCTGTTGCCCATAAATCAAGATGTAGGACACTTGGCTACTTCTCCAGCACTATGTCTGCCTGCACACAACCATGTCGCACCATGATGATAATGGACTAAACCTCTGCAAATGTAAACCATCCCAATTAAGTATTTTCTTTTATAAGAGTTGTGGTCATGGTGTCTCTTCACAGTGATAGAAACCTTAACTTAGACATCTACAAATTTCATATGTACACAACCCGTCCGGAAGGACCACAGCCCACTGAGCAGCAGTTATGCCTGGAGACATGTAGATGAGTCCCCATTTCGGCAGGTCATTGTAAAATTTACTATGGCTGGGTTGGTGACATAGGCCTTTAATCCTAGTACTCCAGAGGCGAAAGAGGCAGACTGCTGTTGAGTTTGGGACCAGCCTGGTCTGCACAGTGAGTTCCCAGCCAGCAAANGCTACATAGTGAGACCCTGTCTCAAGAAAATAAAACAAAAAATACCTTACTATAAAACTTCTGTATCCTTGTGAAGGTTCCCCAATATTTTTTTTAATCAAAGTATAGTATTTCCCCATCAAGCGGAAAAAAGCCTTTGGAAGATCAGAGTTGGGTTTTGCATGCTTAGCAGGCACAAAGACCCGTTTTCAAGCTCTCGCACCCCAAAATAAGATGAGGAAGTGAACTAGTCATCAAGCTTTGAGGAACCAGCCTCCACCTCCCGGAATCAGTGGGGTTAGTGTGACAGTCATTAGCTGGGGAGCGGTGGGCACACCTTTAATTCCAGTACTCGAGTCAGAGGCAGAGGGATGTCTAAGTTCGAGGCCAGCCTGGTCTACAGAGTAAGTTCTAGGACACCCAGGGCTACAAAGAGACCTTGTTTAGAAAACAAAACAAGCCAGGCGGTGGTGGCGCACACCTTTAATCCCAGCACTCGGGAGGCAGAGGCAGGCTGATCTCTGTGAGTTCAAGGCCAGCCTGGGCTACCGAGTGAGTTCCAGGAAAGGCACCAAAGCTACAAAACAAACAAACAAAAAAACAAACAAAAAAAGAAAACAAAATAATGTGTAGTCATTTCTATGTTAAATGTGTCCACTCATCAGATGGTGGTCTAGCCCATGCTTGTTTGGCTTTTTAAAAGTCTTGTGATATATGTGTATGAATGTTTTGCCTGCATATATGTGCAGCATGTTGTGTCTAGTGTCTGTGGAGGTCAGAAGAGGGTGACAGAGCCCCTGGAATTTGATTTATGGATGGTGTGAGCCACCATGTGGATGCTGGTAACTGAATCTGGGTCCTCTGTGGGGCAATAAAAACTGAGCCATCTCTTCACCCCCTTTTGGCTCTTTCTGAGGCAGGGGCATTCTATGTAGTCTAGGGTCAAACTTGTAGTAATCCTCCTGCCTCGGCCTTTCAAGTGCTAGGATTGTAGAAAATGTACTACCATACCCAGCTCCATCTTTGAAGCCTTACCTGTCAAAATAATTGAGTGGCAAGCCAAGGTGTGGACCCTGAATTCAAATCAAGGCATTCCTTGTCATGGGACTCATGCAAGCTGAGCCACTTCCTGAATGAATGACAGCTGGACCCAAGTCTCAGCTCTTCTGCTCCAAAACAAACAACTGTTGCTGAGAGAGGAAGACACAGTGACCAGGGCTGAGGCAAGCGACCTCTAGAGNAGGACTCACCACCCATTCCAGAAACAAGGCTACCTTGGTTACTGGTACCCAAACTTCTCAAAGGCAGCAAGGCTGGGGTATTATCACTCTGCTTTGGCCTGGGGATTCTAGAAAACCTGTAAGGCTGGAAGCCTCTTTCCANGACAGAGTGTGTGTGAACAGCCACACTGACACCACCCACGGCTGCTGATTGTTTATTGCACAAGAAACTGGCAATACCGAGGCAGGGGAAGGCATTACAAAACAATGTCAACCAACTTGGTGCTAGCTAGCACAGGCCTTTCTGTACACACTTCCATTTTACACACGCGCGCACGCGCGCGCGCACACACACACACACACACACACACACGTATACACGCACACACAGACACACAAGAACACCTGTGAGCCTGATGCTTCCTGACCTTGCTGGCAGCTTATCCCCGACCCAGCATGGCGTAGCTTCTGTGATGCACATGGGAAATACAGTAAGAGACTGCATGGGAGAAGGGGTGAGTAGCAGTAAGCTGAGCCACTCAGATCAGCATGTGCAGTGTTGGGGAGGGGGGTCACAGGCTGTACGGGGGAAGGATGAAGGTAGAAAGGGACTGTCCTTGGAAGGCACCTGTGACTAGTTTGAGAGCATGCCTGGGGTGCCCCAGAGCTAGTATGTACAGGAGCCTGCATGAAGGCGTGCGCCACTATAACCACTCTGACACCCCAGAGGAGCCNGTGTACCTACATGGGAGGCTGTCAGGAGTGCCATAAATCCAGCCAGCGTCTTTTCCCACGGTCAGATAAAGCCTCATGCCTGCATAGCACAAACACTGGGCTGGCCAAGATGTGCTCCATCCTAAGCCACTGTGAGCTCCAGAAGCCACTGAGGGACAGCACTGTCAACTTGGTCCTAACCAGGCTGCCTGGTCTAGCAAAGGCTAGAGGGTGGCAGGGATACACTGGGCTACAGAGCCAGGCCTCTTGAGCTGGGGGAACTGCTAACTAAGNNGGTTCCTGAGAGGAACAGCTGTTTGGGAAGCTATTGGATCAAGAGGGTTGAGCCCCTCAAGGACCCAGAACACCTGGGGCTCCAGCTCCTTAACAGAAGGTGATAACAGCATACCCAAACAAAACAGAAGGCAAGCCTACACACAAATACACTTCAAGTTTATGTCACAGGACAAAGTCTGGGGTGTCTGCTGTCTCCTTCCCACTGACACATAGGTGGTGGCTCCTTCAAACCCTTTGCTTGCTAGGAAGAGACGNACTGGTGGCACTGAGTGCTTGCTGCTCAGTNCCCTCGGCTGCAGCCCACCAGGGAGGAAAGCTAAGACAGCTTTGATGCGGGGTTGCTCCCTCAGGCCTGTTCCCCGCAGACTCCAGGAAAGGTCTAGGAAAGCGGAGCCTCTTCTGCTGGCAAAGCCCCTTGGCTTTCTGGGTCCAGTCAGCCAACCCATACAGCCTATCTCCTCAACTAACATGAGAGGCCCAGTTTCTGTGGNAGCCCTCTGAGGCAGGGCATGTTCCCTCACACACTCACATACACCTAGACTTGGTCCTAGTGGAGGGGGCAATTTTGCAGAGTGGTAGCCCTCTGACTTTGCAATACATGATGAAGTCAGAGGTGACAGGGGGCTTTATTCCAGACTGCCATCATCAGGTAGGAGAAAGGGGCCACAGGGCCTCTTAGGGTCAGACTCTTCAGTCACCAACATGATCAAAGCACGGTCCCACACAGGACCACTATCCAAAGGGGCCTCCCAAGGGCTGTGCAGCCAATGGCATCTCAGGCAGGAAGGACTCAGGACTACGTGTGCTGGAGGGTTTGGGAGGGACAGCCTGGGCTACTCCTGTCCAAAACCCTCCGTCTCCTCGATGGCATACAGCAGCTTCTCTTTCAGCTGTTCATAGCTCTTGTAGGGTGGCAGATCCAGACGGTTGAAGCTGTAAAAGACAGAAGAGTGGTGTGGGGAGACCAGGGCTCCAGGTGTCCTGCTCCCACCAGCCCAGCTCCCAGCATGTGGCTTCCAGCAAACTCACCATGTGTGGCTCCGGGGCAGCCAGGTTTCTTTGCCAACCCTGTCGATGCAGAACTTCTGGGGTCCATTGCTCCCTGCCATCCAAGGCAAGTGTACTGTCTCAACACAGATGGCTTTTCCCAAAGCAAGACCTTTCTCTCCCNAACTTCCAAGAAGATGTACATGCCCNGGACTGTCCTCACCCCCAACCAAAGCCCCAGGAGGACAAAGGGAAACGGTACCAATGAGTTCAGCAAATCCGCCCACAGGCAGACGGCAGGTTCCCGTCACAAACTGCAGTAGGCGGATCCTCTTTTCATTGTCCATCTCCTTCACCACCTGCAGTTTCACAAGGAGTTAGGGGTGCCCTTAGCCCAGCATGTCAGACCTTAGCAAGGACATCTGCAGCCAGGTTGGGCCACACTGGGCAGGGGAGACAGACACCAATCAGGGACACCAAAGGGACATGGGACACTGCTTGGTCTCAGGGACATCCTGGGCCTGGCATTCTTCCCTCCTCCCCACATTCTGCTTTTAAAGACACACTAAGGTTGGGAATGGCTGTTTGGTGGAAACAGGGCTTCTTCTTGGGAAAATGAACTGTAGTGGAGTTGAACAATGCACAACACAATGAAGGAGCTAAAGCCACTGGAACTGAACCTTAAAATATTTAAGATGGTGAATTGTATGCCCTGTGCAGCAGCGCGCGCGCGCACACACACACACACACACACACACACACACACACACACACACACGTGCGCGGATATTTGTATCTATCTTCTTTTATGCATGCTCTCCTTGTTAAACAGCTATAAAACCCACATATATAAAGGAACCAAGTCATTCAATTCAGGATAATGGGCTCACTGCATTTTTCTAGATATGTGTGCCTTCCATCTCACCCCATCTGACTGGAGGAGATCACACAGCCAACTGCAGCTGAANTTCCTGGCCGTGGGTCCCCTTGGCNCCCAGAAACTGGACCCACATTGACTGCTGACAACCTGTCACACAAGGTGGTGACAATATAGCCACAACCACCTCTATCCTGCCTAGAGACAGGTTTATCTTCTACTTCTCCAAGTTGGGGAGGGGAGGAATATGTCAAAGATGAAGGGTCCTTGAGTCAGGCGTCTAGGTAGGTCTCATCCTTTGGGTAACTNGTAACCATCTCTGACAAGACCCTTGCCCCAGCCCAACAGGGCAACACAGAGCCCAGGACACACCTGCCAGAACCACTGGATCTGCTTGCTGCTCTTGGTGTAGTGCCGGTAGATGGCGTTCTTCTGCCAGTCGCTCATGTCTATCTCCTGCATGCCGCACAGCATCAGCTGTGGTGGTGGTGGGGGGAGGACGGGGATGGGGACACNACACGGACATGTCAGTGCCCTCCCATGGCACTGCTTCACGCCCACATGCTGCTGCCTCCTCTCACCCTTGGTGACTCCCAAACTTCATCAACCTGCTACTTTTTCAGAAGATTGAAAGCCCCTGCTCTCTAACCAGAGAGAAGTCAGGGCTGAGGACCAGGTGACATTGCCTACCCTGCGGCCTCTAGCTTGCTCAAGTGTGGANCTTGGTGGGTGACTTTCTGTGGGTGAATATCATGGATCTGGGGCANCCTAGAAGTACTGAACTCAAGGGCCCACAACTTTTGACACCCACCTCCAGCTCTTTCTCATCAAAATATCGCAACCACTCCAGAGGAGCCACCTCATTGAAGCCATCCAGGAAGGCTTTGGTCTGCTCTTCCACACCTCGGGTGAATCTCCAGTCAGTCAGCAGCCTAAAACCAAAGACGAGCCACTGACGGAGCCCAGGCTTCACTGCTTGGTGCATTCCTTTCCTGCTGAACTCAGACTTACACAGCTCTATGGTTTAATGTAATAGACCAAGCAGCCCAAAGAACGTGGGTGCAAGGTTTNTACATCAGCATTAGAGAGCCAGAAGACTGAAATACACTGGATACAGAAACCCTCTGGGTCAGGAGAGACAGCAACATCTAAGCTCTACATTTCTTTTAAAAGTTCCCTACAGTTGGGAAGCCTCTTGAGCACAAAATGATCAACTTGGAGTAGGTGACCAAGGCCAGAGGCTCCAGGTCCAGAGCTCAAGTCATTATGTGACCAACCAAGGCAAATAGACCTAGGATATTCTTGCTAGTGGGGCCTGGTCAAAGATGGTACAAAACCAAGGGCAGATTCCCTTTCTCTGTCGCACGCCCCTCCCCAGGCCTGAAGCTCACATGATATACTCTTCCTTGTTCTCTTCTGTGACTCGGATGCTCTCGCCACCTTCCTTCAGTTCATGGGTTGTCACCTTGCCCAGGATCTCCATGTCTTGGATGAAGAACAACTCCAGGCCACACTCTTCTAGGTTGTTCTCTCTGGGACACAGGAGGCCAAGGGGGAAGATGTCCATCTTATCAAGGTCTGCCCTTGACTTGCCCGACTTCTTACNAAGGCACCCAACAGGCACTAGGAACTCACAGGTGGCCAGGAACCCTGACCAGTGGCTTGGCACATGCTGCAGAGAGAGAATTCTAGAACAAGGGACCTAGAAGCTCTTATCTCTATAGGCTTTGGGGAGGTCAGGTAAGTACCCAGGGATCTCTCTGGTAGAGGAAACCAGGGTCAGGGTACCAACTGGTCAATCAGAACTCGGCTCCATGAGAGCCAGACAAGCCAGGACTCACTTGATCCAGACAATGGAGTTGTAAAACTCGGGGTCAATAGACTCTAGGTCCTTCAGAGTTGGTCTCTTGTTGAGCATCCGCTTGTAGAAAGGAAGGGTGAAGCCTGTGTCGATGAACTTTCCATGGTACAGAGCCTGGGCAAGGAACAGGCACAGCAAAAGAGTTGCACTTTCCTGGACAGCACCTGAGGCGACTCAGGAGCACTCTAGGTGTCAGCTACCCTCCCCCTGAAAGGACTCCCCAAGAGCCAGCTGCCCTAGCTGAAGGGCAGGCCTGGGAAACAAGCATTTTTTTTTCTGACTTGGGCATAGGGACAGACTCATCCTACCCTGAAAGCCACAGGGCAGGCAAAGCAGCCCACTGTCTGCCCAGCACACCAGCTAGGCCACTTTCCCTTCTAGCAAAGGCCTGTCCCCCACCTCCAAGGAAAACTTGAGCCCTGACTCACTGGCACTCTGAGCGGGTGGCACAAGAGGCCAAAAATAATGCAGACACTGAGGCTGNCGAGAGCTGGCAGCCAGGGGTGAGTAATAGTCTAAGAGTCTCACTGGTCTGCCGTTGTCTGCTGCTGGGCCAGGCAGGGCTCTAGACCCATGAAGAATGTACCCACTNCTGGAGCCAGTGCCAGCATTTAGCCAAGAACTTCCAGATGACGGGAATGGCCATATTTAGGGACAGAGCCTTAGGTCCCTTGGTATTCNAGAGAAGGGAATGTGGAGTAAGACTCAGGACATCCACAAAGAAAAGCTGGCACTGGGACACAGTNGTACCATAGCCTCATAGGTGCCTGCTCAGTATGGGTCATCACAGGGATGCGGCATGGCCCTCTCCACTATGTTGAGCCTGTACTCCTAGGTGACGACGGTTGCTGCAAACTCCCCTGGCCTTGCACCAGCCAGTTCACTGTGGCTCTGATCTCAGCCCATGCTGATTCCTAACTCTCTTCCAGAAGGCCCAGTGTCTCAGTCAGACATTTCCAAAGGTCCCCTTGCCACCGTGGCTCAGAAAAGATGCAGCACCTCCAAGACAAAGGAGGCAGGCAGCCAGTTAGGGCTTTGCTTGGCCCAGCCACATCCTGTAGGTCCCCACAGACTTAGGTGAAGTCCCTGGGCTTCTGTGTAGTAAGTAACATGAGAAACACTGTGACAGCCCCAGATGGCCACCAAGAAATATCTCACTTCTCCACAACTACTTAGCTTTTTTTGTTTTTTAATTTTTAGATTAGAAATTATATGAGGTAGAGGGGAGAGTCACAGTGAGTCCTAAACAGAGGGCAGGACTCTGGTCCCTGAGGGCTGCTGTTCATGTCACTGCTGCCTCCTGGTGACTAGAGCCAGCCTCCTCAGGGGCTGCCCTTCTCAGAGATCCCAGGCCCCTTACCATGGCGATGAATCTGCCGATAAAGCGGAAGTAGGTGAGGTGGTCAGGGTTGATGGAAGAGGCTGGGTTGATCTGCAAGCAGTAATTGTTCTTCCCAGCATATTCAAATAAACAGTACATAGGGTTGAGCACCTCATGGGACAGGAGGAAAAACCACTCTCTGTGAGGGGAGAGAGGACAGAACAATGGAGCCCTCTGCTGGGTCAGACCATCTGGACGCATGTGTCCTGGGAGGTCAGTGAGCCGGCCTCTCCCAGATCTCGGGTGAAGCAGAANGGCACATGGAGATGATGCTCAGGAAGACCTGTGTGGGTACCTGTCAGCTCCTAGAGCACATTTACGTTACAGTTACCTAGAGCTTCTGGTGGCAAAGGGGCTCCTCACACCCAGGGCCCCCATGCATCACTGTGGGGGCTGTGTACTGTACAAAGGTACTATATTAAAACATTATAGACTGGGCCGGCAAGAAGGCTTAGCAGGTAAAGGCTCTTGCATCCAAGCCTGACAAGCCGAGTTCAATCCCTGGGACCCATTTGGTAAAAGATGAGAACTGAATTCCCATAAATTGTCCTCTGACCTCCATACATGCTATATGGCCCATAAGAACTCATACACATACACCTACACCCCAAATAAATAAATAAATNTAATGAAACCATCAATATACACATTTATTACAATGACACTCTATGCTCTGTAACAGTATCCACCCTGCTCNATCCAACTTGGTATGCAGTGCAATGTGGAGAATATACAGTAGCATGTTCCCAAACCCCAAACCCTGAAAGCTCTGTGATTCATTTGGCTTCTAGAAACCTCATTCATTCTAGCTACCCTACAGGTACCTAACTTGAATGTTGCCCTCCCGTCACCCTAGAATCCATTTAGCATACCCTATCCCAAACTCAGACACATTCACCTCGACCAACACCCACCCAATAGATGCCTCAGCATCTATCTGCACCCTGAGTATAAGCCAGAATTTGGGGTCCTTCAGGGCTTGAGCTAAACCAGCAGGGAACATGGGTCAAGGGACCAGCCCCTGGCTGCTGGTCTGTTTGTGGCTGTGTAGACGGAGTCCTTCGATGCAGAGGGTGCCCCGGTATCCTGTCCGTGGTTCTACCCTGTGGTAGAACAGCATGACGTAACCTACCATAGGGTAAAACCACTGGCAGGACACAGAGAGAGACACACAGGGCGGGAGCCACACCAGAAGCCCACCAAGCACAGCCTGGAGAGGTCACCACGAAAAAAAGAACAATCCATTCGCAGGATGGAGTTGACACAGAAGACTACACCACCAGCAAACAGGACCAGAGGTGGGGGAGCCCAATGCCAAGCAGGAAGATAGCCCCCCACCACAAGGNCAGCGGGATGAGAGGTCACCACAGCCAAGATGCACCTGCTCACTGCCAGGGCCCTCTGCCTGCTGTCCAAGACGATGNTTTGCCAGCCTGCTAACTTTNGTGGGGTGAAGGTAGCACAGTGCTTTGGGTTCTTTTAGGGATTTTGTTGACTGGTGTACATGACATGCAGCAGGAGACAGATATGCTTAGACACATCAGATACCTGACTGAGAAAGTCTGAGAAACCTGACTTCACTGCTCTGGCTGTCTCAAAAAGAAGGAAAGCTGAGAGCTGATTTTAAGGNACACTCACAGACCCCAATAGTTAGCTACTGCCCACTGACACAACTTGACAGGTTGGTTTTTTTNTGTGTGTGTGTGTTTTTCGAGACAGGGTTTCTCTGTGTAACAGTCCTGGCTGTCCTGGCACTCAATCTGTAGCCCAGGCTGGCCTCTAACTCACTGAGATCCGCCTGCCTCTGCCTNCTGAGTGCTGGGATTAAAGGGGTGCGCCACCACCACCCAGAGACAGGTTGGTTTTTAAGTATAGAAAAATGACACGTAAATTGGCATAGAGCCATANACCACGTCCCTCCCCAAGATCCTCCAGCACCCCCATAATCTAGTAACCAAAGGGGCTGAGGCTTGACCCTGNTTCATGGCTCACTGGTACTGGCCAGAGATTTATCATGGGATTTTCTTCCTTTTCTTTTTGGGGACAGGGTCTCATGAGACCCATGCTGGCCTCACATTCACTATGTAGCCAAGCACAGCCTTGAACGTCTAATCCTTCTGCTTTTGCTGCTCAAATGCTACAAGTACAGATATGAGTCACCATGCCTNATTTGTGTGGTGCTGGGGACCAAGCCCAGGGCCTGCTCACTAGACAAGCATCCTACCTTAACTGAGTTGCATCCCCAACCCAAGAGATGATTCTGAACATCACACCAGGGCCCTTCCTGTTGACTCAGGAGAACTCGGGGGATAAAGAACAGCATGGAGGAAGTGGCTTTCTAGCCATGGGCCCTGAAGCCAGGGGACATGGGGTAGAACACAGCCCTCTGGGCACCCTAGCTCACCTGGCAATGCCGCCGTAGTCCAGGCCCTCCTCACCACGCATGATGATGTAGAGCCGGCGGCGAAGGTCATAAGGTTTCATGTTCATAATCTGGGGAGACAGGGTATCCGGCCATCCTGCCCCTGACCCCAGCACAGAAGGCAGGGATGTGGGGGCAGGGGACTCTAAGGCTTACTGTCTAGCAGATATGGTCACAAACGCTTATGCCATGAGGTGGGACTAGGTGATGGGAGGAAGCCTGCTTGGCCCAGGATCCCAGCATCAATAATAGTCTCTAACCTGTTGGAAAGAATCCTCGAAGAGTGTCTGCCTGGAGACGCTGATCTTCACGTGGCTGGGTAGGGCATTTGACTGAAAAGGGGAGGAAAGCTCTCAACTGGGGCTTCCCAAGTGTGCCCATGCAATGGGCTCTCCCCTCTGTGACAACACAGCCACATACCCCAGGATTAGAAGCCTGCTCCTTAGAGACAAGCAGTTCAGAGGGGGGCAAGCATCTTGCACACACCCCAGTGCTCTGTGGGTCTGGGAGACCAAGCTGACAGCACCTAACAGCCCAACTCCCACCAAACCAGAACTCACATGGCAGAGGAACCGGAACTGGTGATACTTCCACCGAAAACTTCGGTCGTAGGCACCAGGTGAGCCTTGCTTTGTCCTGGCAAGAGCAAAGGACATGCTGGAACCTGTTTGAGCTCTCAGAAAATGAGCACCCCATTTCTGAGAGCCCTAGGGAAAGCAGATGCTCTGCTCCGTGACTTTAAAGAGGAGTAACGCAAGACACAGGAAGGGAGTGACTGCNACTGAGAGTGAAAGATACATGTAGACAATGCCACGCCTCTCACTTTTAGAGGTCGTATACCTCCATACCCTGCTCTGGTAAGGAGGATGGCCCTGGGCCCATTGCTTAGTGGTGACATCCACATTGACACTAGAGGGCAGTGATCAGCACAACACATACACATACAGACCCNCTCCTCCCCAGCCAGTTGAACAGGACAGATGGGGGTTGTGCTGGGAGACAAGACTATGGCTGTGAAGGTCCTTACCCTGACTCGAACCCTGGGCGAGGATCCTTAAAGGTAGTGGTGCGGGTATTGTGGTCCACAAAGTACCGCACACCCTCACTGGTGTATTTCATCTCCCACCCTGGGGGCAGGGCTGGCTCCTGAATCATCCTAAAAACACAGAAGAGGGGTTATGGGCTGCTGTGCTTAGAGGTTGGGGGTCTCCAAAGTCCTATTTTGTCTTTGCTTTCTCCAGGCTCTTCAGAGCCCTCCAATGGGGGAAGGGGCACCTCAAGGATATGCACCTAGCAAGACTCAAATTGTAAGAAAACAGGTCATGTGCAAAANGGGGCCATTTACTATGGGGCTAAAATGCCAGTNCTGGGTAGGTAACATCAGCCTGCGTGATCACTAGCAGTCTTGACACACCAAGTATCCCTGCCCTACTTCTGAGGGGTGAGAGTGCCCTCCACTTTTTGACAATCAAATTCTCAGCGCCTGCTGTGACATCCTTCCATGCTCCTGTGCCCACAGGAAAGTGTGATGCTCTCATTAGACTGCTATGTGTCCTGAGACTCCGGGGTCCTCACTAAGGCTAAAGATCCNCTAATGTTAGTATTGTGAGGCAAATGCAAAGTCATTTGACCACAGCTGGAACTGCACAGAAGCCCTCCCCCCAATCCTCACAACCCCTCCGCCTGAGTCCTCACCCCTGGGTCCGCGGGTCCTCCCACTGGGTAGTGCGTGTGTTGTGGTTCACGTAATACACCCGTCCATTGTCCTGCCTCTTCTCTGCCACAGGAGAAAAAGGAGAGAGTGCAATCAGATTCAGACAGTCTGGCCCTCGGCTCCTGCTGCATGTGTGATGGGTTACAATTCTGTCCCCATCACCACCCTATTATAGAAGGTGAAGAGGAGAGAGCCTGGCCCAGTCACACTTGTCACCAAAGAGCCTCTCCCTGTTGCAGGGCAGGGGAAGGGTACACCTATTCCCAAGCCCTGTCAGATGGAAAGGTGGTGTGACAGTAGAGATGGGACAACCCTGNGGAACCAGGGAACCAGGGAACCAGGGACGTAACTGCATCCAGCTGTGCAGTACGGCTACCCTGCCAGCTAGCCACAGAGTGGAATGGAGGCTGGTGGAAGAAAACCAGAGACAAGCTCCAAGCTTCTACAAGCCACCTTCCCAGGAAGTTCCCAAGCCACAAAGCTGTTTCTGTCCTGGCAATAAGCAGCACTAACAGCGCTTATTCTGTTACAGCGACACAGGAAAATTAAAGAAACAGCAATAATGAGTTCCAGGAGCGAGGGGAACCTAAAAACTGAAAAGGGAAGAAGTGAGGAAACCAGCAGCCCCTGCTCTCCTCTAGAACCACGCTAGGACAGTTCCTGTATGTCTGAGGTCTGGTCTCAAACTTTACCTTACCAGTTGCCTACACAACTGAAACTATGAACAGACTTTGTCAACCACACCCTCCCAAAGCTAAGAAAATAAAGGAAAGAAAGAACAGGAGGTGGCAGGACCTTTATAGACTTTCAATCCCCTGCTAGTATGCCCAGGTATGCCTGGCCTTGGAAAGTAGNTCCCACCCCTACCCCAGTCCCCACCCTAAGGTGTCTGAGGGACTGGCTGTCCTAGCCACTATTGTAAACCCTCCATGGCTGCTCACCCAAGGGTCAAAGCTAAGGCCAATAACAAAGCAAGGTGATCTGTCCAGTGGGTCTGAGCCCTTGGCCACTTGGCCTTCTGTTGCTACTGCCTGGAGGCCTATGGACCTACCGGACAGTCTTCAATGAATAGTTTTGTAGTGCAGGGATGGGGAAAGCCTTTTATGAGCACAGCAGCACCATGTTTTAGGGGCAAATGGACTCAGAAACATTTGTCACATACCAAGGCTGCTCAGGAGCAGATGTAGCTCTAAACTGGAGGTGACCCCCGTCCCCAACAAACAACAGTTAGGGACAGCCATGGGGGCTCCCTAGAGGAGTACAATGGTACTTGAAACCTCAAGGCAAATGGAAGACCAGCAGGCTCACCATTAAGGTATTATTCTCTTTTGGCCTTGCTTTTCCATTCTTCTTACCATTTGGGGGAAGGCAGCCCTGCTACAGCCCTGGTGACCCCAACCCAGAGCCCCAAACGTTGTATTCTTGGCACAGTGTTTTCTTCCAACTCTTGGGACTCTAGCATTCTTCCTGCCTCNGCCTCCATAGTGCTACAACTACAGACAAGTGCCACCATGTCCAGCCTAAATGTTCTTGTCTTACTTATGGACATTTCTGTTTTTCTGATACACATAAACAGCACTGAGCCTGAGCCTGACTCCTCTTTTCCTACCTCACATGCTCGCACACTCCNTGCCTGTGAGCTATCTTCTAGTCTGCACAGTTCTCTCACTAGTGACTGTCACTTAGCAAGATAGCTATAGAAAGAAGTCAGTGCAGCTGACTGCCCATGCACAGCCAAAACCAAACTCCAGTCCAGATTCCAAGTCACCAGCTACTACACAGTGCTGCAAACCCCTGCTCGGCTGCAAACCCCTGCTCAGCTGCAAACCCCTGCTCAGCTGCAAACCCCTGCTCGGCCTGATGCACTTTCCCTGCCCGTGTCAGGATCCCCAAGCTTTACCTCATGTTTGACCCACTAATCCTTGGGATGCCAGTAACCTTATACTGGGGGCCGGGGAGCCAGGCAAGTTGTCTATGTATATGGGGATTTCCCAGCTGAAATCAAGAATCCATAGGCTTTTACTAACCAATACTTCTGGCTAGGATACAGGGGCCTCTTGGCACTCTGGAATGTAACAGGAGCTTAATGATACTCTAGAGGAGTTGACAGAAACCTCTTAAATTACTACCAGGGAACAGCTGTGTCTGCATCNAGCTCTAGCCCCAAAGGAACACATCCTGGAGATGATGCCCTTGACACTGTCAGCATACCAGTGGCACGTCCCCACCCACATAATACCATCTGTGAGCACCACCAAACAAGCACCTACCATCTTCCACTACCCTAACCAAGAAATTAAACCCACTACCTGCTTATTCCTGTGAAAACTGCTCCCTTTGGCATCAGGGACTCTTGTACGATTGAACAAAATCCTACCCAGCTCAGAAAGCTGCAGAATTTCCTGGGTCTTGCCATTTCTAATGATACTTTTTTGTATAGTACTCCTTCCTAGAATAGCAATGAAGCTTACAATCTCTTCCAAGTCATGAATGTCTTGCCCTTAAAGGATGCCTGTGCCTTAACCCTTTGCAAGTCATACCAAAGACCTGGGATAGGTGAGAAGCAACTACTGTTGACAAGGGATCCCCAGCCACTAACTAGCAATGCTGTACTCTCAGGACTAATACCCAATGTGTAACTCTGCTTGCCTGTGGTCTCCTTCACAACAGGACCACAAACAAAAGCAGGTTGACACTAGTCAAAATTAGGCTGGTGTCCATCCTCCGGTGTCTCAGCTGCAAAGAAGACTTGTTAAGATGGCCCTTATGCCAGAGTCACAATCAGAGGGGAGTCTGCATGGATACCAGACAGGTCAAAATAACTGGGATTCAGTGGACTCCTGAGTCACTCCGAAACTCAGTACCCAAGCCTAAGAGTCCTGTGGCTGCTTGGGGAAATCTTTCTTGGGGTCATACTCCTTTAGCTGTGCCAGGTGACTGCTGCGGTGGCACAGGAGAACCCTGCTGGCTCTACCACTGCTATTGCTCCATCTGGGTTTCCTCAGCACATATTTAAGTGCAATGAAAACCCAAGGGATAGTACATGNGGGAGATGGGGACAGAAGGCCAAGAACTCAATACTTACCCCAGCCAGGCGGGAGGGGGCCCAAGGGATCATGGTCAGACGAAGCACTCGAAGACTAAATACAAGAAAGAGCAGAACATAGAAGTTAAGAAAAAAGAAGACTCTGGTTAAAAATAAATGGATCAATAGAAGTAGAAAAGTCAAAGACTCACTTCCACATTTTAGCCCTTAGTAGAGAACGCAGCGAGACCTTAGATAGCATCTGCTCCTTTAAAGTCTTTGTTTAAGAAAAACCAGAAAAAGAATTCTATGCAGCACTTGAGGGCTAGGGGCAGGGAGAACAAGTGTTGTTAGGGGTCCCAGAATCAGGCCTGCGCATGGCAAGAGGGCTCAGAGCAAGCTCCCCTGCCAGCTCACTGCCGACCTCTGCTCAGCTCCTGCTCCCGGCGGCCAAGGCAACTGAAATCCTCACCACCTCCAACTTTCTCCAAGAACCACACACAGGAGGGGAAAAAATACCGCAGGCCTTTCCAATGAAATCATTCCCACAACCCCCCCCCTCCCCCCGGGTGTGCAGCATCCACCCAGACTGAGGGCACTTTCATGCCCTAAGCCCTTCACCTCCCCCAGGAATGTTTTCCTTCCCCTTCACAAAGCACCTTTATTCTTCCCCTGCCTGAACCTGAAGTTGCTCAGTGTTCTGCATTTGCCTGTCTGGGGAGGTGGGGCTGGGGTAGTGAAAGAGAAGGGGAAGGGGCTCCAGGACGGCAGGGTCGCTATTTACACTAGCACCCCTTCAGCCTGTTTCTGCTCCAAGGTCCCAGGGGAAGGGCTGCAGGAGATGGAGAGTTCTCCTAGCCTTCGGGAAGCAGGGGTGCACTGTCAAAAACTTCATAGTTCAAGAAAACAAGCATTGTTTTACTCCTTTCTCTCAAGCANTTTTATTTCACTTACCAGAATTTAATCATCATATTAGGGATCAAGTTCTAAATGCAGACTTCAGGCTGCAGACCTGGCTGGCCCCACAGAGCCACACATACGAAGAGGGATGAATGAGGCTCAGTCTGGGCTTAAGCAAATACTGGTNGTGCTCCACTGCCAACCAACCCCCACCTCATCCCTCCCTCCACCATCAACTGAAGGGACAGAGGAACTTTCTTCCCAAGGTGCCAGTCCAGGCTCCTCTTCCAAGTGAGTTCCAACAGTCATTTAAGTCTTGAAACCATAGGTGCCTTCATGGGACAGGGCCCCTTTCAGAAGAGGGCCTCCTGCCACATGGCTCAAAGGAAGCTGTGCAAAATTGGGGGAAGCTGGCCTCGCGCTGGGGCCTGTTACTGCCAACTCCATCCCAACTCAGATCTGCCTCAATGCTGAAAATGTCCCCAGCTCACACCAGTCATCTGGGTACATGTGTGTGAGTTTTGGAGGGGTAGATGGTGGTGAGGTACAGCNTCTAGTAAGACTCCTTCCACTATGCTTGAGTTAAGATGCAAGGAGTCTTCATGAAAGCTCTTAGTAGCAGAAGCTGAAGACTGAATGTGAAACACAATGCATCTATCCATGAAATCAGAGCCAAACTGAAGGCANTGGGTCAGTGCTGAGCAATAGACGTGACTCTGCAGTTTTCAGGGACCGAATGCAGGGATTCACACATGCTAGGTGGATGCTCTTACCACTGAGCATATGCCCAGCCTGCAATTGAAACAAGTCAGGTATGGTGACCTCTAATCCCAGCACTTAGGAGGCAGAGGCAAATGGGTCTCTTTGAGTTCAATGCTAGCCTGATCTATATAGCAAGGTTCAGGCCA
>LZPO01044427.1:130793-142173 GCA_001675575.1 Neotoma lepida | reverse complement strand
AAAAAAAACCAAAAAACAACAACAAAAGAAAACCAGAACAAACGAAAAGGATGAGGCAACTGGCACAGAAGCCTGGTGTTTCAGGCTCTTTGGAATGTGTAGATAGTGTAGAGAGTGTCCCAGGTTCTAGCAGGTCCATCCCGGTGGCACAGAACTTGAAACAAAAATACTCATCAGCCCCTTCTTCTCTTTTCATGAACTGAATCCTCTCTAGTTGAGGTTGGCTTCAAACTCAGGCTCACACTCCCTCCTTGCCTCAGCTTCCCAAACAGCTGGGACTACAAGTGCGNACCACTGTACCTAGCTAACACCNCTTTTCTTAACCCTTGCTATTTGTCTAGTTTCACTGTTTCTGTCCCATACTTCCTCAGATGTTGGCTCTCCCTCGTTAGAGTGGGTCTTTACTGGATTTCCTCGGCACCCTCTGGTTCCTATCATATCAACTCCACTCACCACACCCTCAGTCTGTTAAGGACAGAGAAGAAAAGATAGGAAAAGGGGGATGAGACAGAAGAACACTGCATAGGAAATCNGAATTGATGGACACCAACAGTGACTTTACTGTTTATAGCTAAAGCGGATCGCTTGATTTTTTTGGNTATTTCTTACGTAAGGTACATTTTACAACTCAAATTTTAAGAAAAGAAAAGGAAAAACAATAAATATAAGCTTTGCATCATGACCAAAAAACCCAAAGCAAACCCCCATGCCTTCACGGGGAACCAAATGCCCCCTTTCCTCAGCTTCCCTGAGGGTCCAAGTGTGCTACACAGAGCAGAAGTGGAAAAGCACACAGACAGGACAAGGGGACTGATGNCCACAAGAGAACACCGGGAGGTGCAGATAACNCTGAGAGACAAAGTAGTGTCCTTCATAACCAGAAACACAANTGTGACTGCTGAACCACCTTCTTGGGTAATGTCCCAGGGCTGGAGGTCCAGGATGCATGCTTTGAGCCAGAAAGCTACGGAGTTCAAGTCCCTCTGGGATTAAGCACAAAGTCCCAGTAATATTTTAAGATACAAATTCAGAAATAAAGAATGTCTGACAAACACAGCTGAGGGCAAAAAAGACTCTGGAAAGGCCATAGGGTGCAGAGCAGAGGCATGCATTGTGTTTGCAGGATGGACCTGATGGAGCCAGAGCAAACTCCAAGTGCCCGAGGACATGGTCCAATGGNTCACTGAGGGAAGGATAGAGCCATCTGTTTCTGGAAGGTCCAATCTGAGTCCACACAGCAGGAAGCACAGAATGACCTGGGTTGGTACTGTAGACCCTAGCTTCCTCCTTAAAAGTCATCAGAGGAGGGCAGGTGCAATGAAGACAGAGGTGCCACATAAACAGTGGGACAGGTGTGGGACGGGTGCTAGTGCAATGACACAGCATGGAGGACTGTGCTGGTGTCCCCAGTGGACCACAGCAGGAACACAAACACAGGGCAAAAGGAGTTGGCAAGGGTGAAGCAAGCAAAAAAATGGGCATGCTGATTCAGAGCAACAAAGGCACCTTGGGCAACAGAAAAAGAAAACACCGAAATACAGAAAACAGTAACCCAGAGACCATGGAAAAGGTGCATGCATATGGAGGCCAGCCCAGGAAGGGATGGCAGGAGCCAGCAATCCTGATGCCCTTGACNCCCATTTTAAACTATATTTCATGTTCTCTAGAGTGCAGCAAAGAATAAGATCTCAGTTTAAGCCCAGCAAAAGGAGAAGGGGGGGCGTGACAGGGGACTGCTAGTAGAATATCAGTTCTTAGTCTTCCTAGTCAAACCCTGGGTCAAGGCCAAACCCCAAAATAGCTGTATGAAAGCAAGCCTTCTTACTTGTAACCAGGACATGGCACCACAGCAAACGAGAGGGAAAACCAAAAGCAGCAGAAAACCAACAGAGACATTTAGAGCAGACAAAAATAAAAAAAAAGGTTCCCACCACGTTTCTTTAGTACAAGACATCTTCTATTTCATAGAACAAGGTAGCTCCCCCAACCCAAGCAGCTGAGCAAACCATTCCACAATACTCAGAAAGAAAACTGTTTTTGTATTTAAGTTTCACTTCTCAAGACACCCCCTACCCCCCAATCCAAACTTCNACCCTGAGNGCTTGCTAAAATGAAAGAGGAGGGCTGGCAAAAAGAAAAACTGTAAAAGAGCAGGCGGAAGTGAAGCCGGACTCTTCCAGTCCCACCTAGACAACCTATGGAAGANCCTGAAGTCTGGGCCGGAAGAAAAGATTCTTTTCATAGATTTTTTTAAAGTTTATAGAGAAGCTGGATAAAGAAAGGGCCGAAGAAAGCTGCCTCAGGCCTTCTAGATGGAAACAGACAGAACGATGACAAATGCAGCTTCAGACACACTGGTGCACGACACGGAGTTATGAAGTTAAAACTTGAGGAATCTCACTGCAATGAGTGAAGTCTGTAGTGTCACAGTACTGCCATGTCTGGCCACCCTTTTTTCCTGCTCATCAAGCAGTCTCCAGAGTGTGTGTGCTGCAAACACTAATGGCAGGGAGTCACCCCACTCTTGGCAGGCTCTTGCCCTCTCACCTGGTAGAGGAATCTTTGGCTGAAGTGCTGCATAGCCCCCTGGAGCTGGTTCCGCTGTGACTGCCACTGCTCATAGTTGCGCACATACTCAGCAGTCGGGCGCTGCCAGGTGGTTGTCCGGGTGTTGTGATCCACGTAGTAAAACCTTCCTCGGGGGTCTGTGCGTTTTTCCCACCTGGAAACAAGCTCGGGCTGAGACGGCTACTTCACCATCTTTGCTGACCCCGACCCCACCCCACCAAATTCTAAAAATATTCTCAGGATGTCTTNTAAGGAATTGACTAATTGCCTGGGTCACAAGTAGGCATGTGGCCTACTGGGACAATCAAAATGAATCTCAGGGTATTTTCTGGGAAATTCTAGGGGAGAAAAACAGTCTTCCATCTTTTCTGACTCTGAGTAGAAAGCACAGAGCCAGCAGCCACTTGTTCAGCTGTACAGTGAAGNTGGCCCAGTAGACAGCAGGACAAGAACACAGGAGAAAAGCTGGGTCGTGGGTTATAGTATTATGACACAAGATCTAAGCTGCANTAGAAATTAGGGCATCTAGAATTTTCCATCCCATGAGCTGATAAACTCCCTACAATGCCTAAGTCAGACTGGATATTGATTTGTTGAGACAGGGTCTCACTACGTATGTACTCTGGGCTAGTCTAACTCACTCTGTAGACCAGGCTGGCCTTGAACTCAGAGATTTTCCTGACTCTGGCTCCTGAGTGCTGGAATTAAAGGTGAGCACCATCATGCCCAACTTTGAATACCAATGTTTGTGATTTATTCTCTAAAAGGACAGGTGATCTCTTGGTGTCATTAATTTCTTTGCTGTACCCCCTCCCTTAGCCTTCCTCTAATGTGGGCACTTGTATGTCCACAATACTCTGCTCTCCACTGTTATCCCAAGTCATCTCACCCCTCTTCCTGACAGGACTTTCAATGGACTCTGGGTTGGGTCCGCTGTGTGCTGCACCCATCCTTTCTTCTGGGTTGGCTTGCTCTCATTTGGTAACGTAAATCACACAGTACTTTCCGAGTAAAAGCTCCAAAGTTAAGTTTCTGAAACTCAGCATGTCTGAGGATGCCTCCATTTCGTCCTCTACACTGGAATGTTAAAGCAACNGTAAGCCATTTTCCATCCTTGACGTCATGGCCCACTCTACTGCTGCTGTGGCATTCCTGACTCCCAATCCTTTCTACAGACCCTATTTTCTCCCTCTGGAAGCTTCCGACATTTTTTCATAGTACTCTGAGATTCCATTAGATGTGGCTTGGGTGGGGTCACTCTTCATTTTCCAGGCTGAGCACTGGATGTGGGTCCTGTTAATTTGGATACTTTGTATTTCCATTTTGGCAACTCTTCTCTTTTTGGTTTTTTGAGGCAGGATCTCGATGCCCTGGCTGTCCTGGAACTCACTATGAAGACCAAGCTGGCCTTGAACTCAGAGATTCACCTGCCTCTGTCTTTGAGTGCTGGGATTAAAAGTGTGCACCACCATGTCCAGCTCATTTTTTTCTCTTCTTTCTTCTTTTTTTTTTTTTGTTGTTGTTTGTCTGTTTTGTTTTTGGGTTTGTTTGTTTGTTTGTTTTGTTTTTGGAGACAGGGTTTCTCTGTGTAACAGCCCTGGCTGTCCTGGAACTCTCTTTGTAGACCAAGCAGGCCGAGATCTACCTGCCTCTACCTCCAGAGTGCTGAGACTAAAAGTGTGCACCACCACTTTTTTTCTTTCTCTTTTTGTTTTCTTTGAGACAAGGTTTTCCTGTGTAATCATTTTTTTCTTTAAAAAGTTTTATATTATGTTTTTAGTGTCTGTATGTGTGTGTGCACATGTGTGTGCCAGAGTGTATGTGTGCACATATAGTAGTCAGTGGACAAGTGTCAGAAGTCTATGGGTGCTAAGTTTAGTGGCAGCACTTTCACCCATCTTGTCAGCCCCCAGTTTTGGTAGTTTTCTATTTCTGTTGTAATAGTCGTTCCCTANTATCTGTTTGTCTGTTCTCTCTTGCTAGGACTCATACTTTGGTACCAGGTTCCCTAAACTTATCTTCTAATTTCCATTTTTCCAAACATTCTAGTAAGTCTGGGGTTCTTTTTGTTTTTTCTGGGGGGGGGTTCGTTTGTTTTTGATATAGTCTCATGTGACTCAGGCTGGCTTCCAACTCATTATGTAGCTGAGGATGGCCTTGAATGCCTGATCCTCTTGCCTCCACTTCCCAAGAACTGACACTGTGGGGCTGGAGTGTTGATTCCTAACTGATTTAAACCACTTGTTGTTCTCACAGAGGACTCAGGTTCAAGTCCAGCACCCACATGGCAACTCATAATTATCTATACCTCCAGTCTTGGGGATCCAACACTCTGTTCTGACTTACCTAGGCACCAGGCATGCACATGGTGCACATATATACACACAGGCAAAACATTCATACACATAAAATAAAAACATGCAAACCAAAAGAACTGAGATCACAAGTATGTACCGTTATACTTCGCTTTGATTTTCTTATTTCTATTGCCACACACNTTAACTGCCAGGGGCCAGCCCCAGTGGTGGCCAGGTCCCAGAGAGGAGATGANGAGTCAGTGAGGGAAGAATGAGGCAGGCATGATCGTCAGGAAAATCTTGCAGCCTAGCTGACTAGCAGCCAGAGTGTTTCTTTATTTATACAGAATTCAGTAAGCAGGGACAGATTCATGATCTCCTGTTCTTATACTGAGACTGTATTTTTATTTTTTCCCCAAAACTTTGAGGATATCAATTAAAATTTAGAAGCTGGGCATAGCGGTTCACACCTGTAATCCCAGTATTCAGGAAGCTGAGACAGGAGAATCACTGTGAATGAGGCAGGAGCAGGCTGAGGTTGGAGCTGTAGGCTGTGCTTGTCTTACTGAGGCAGAGGCTCAGCTAGCCTACCTAAAGGTCCTCAGGCCTCACAGGCTGCAGTTTTCCTCCTGTAGGGATTGCTACAGTTACGGTTTGTTGCCCTAAGGATGGCCCAGTTCTCTGAGAAGCTTTTCAAGGCCAGTAACAGTCACATGGCTGTGTATGTATGTTTGTGTGTACACACATGTGGCAGGAAGTATNTGCTCAAACATGCACATGCAGCAGCANAATGGGAGTGATGACTGACAATCTGGGACTTGNACTGCTCNTGCAAAAAAAGCCTTGAGGTAATCTCCAGGTTTTCATCTCATGCCACATTCCTCCTTAGGGTCTTTAGTGGTCTGTGCTGCAATCTAGCCAGATAGCCAAATGCAGGCTTCCTCAGCTCCAGCACTAACCTGTCAGCAAAAGCATTTTGATTAGTCTCCTGTGTGCTGTCTGTCTGTCTCCCTCTTCTTCTATTCCCTTCATGCTTCCTTTAACTTCTCTCTGATCTGGCCTCNACTTTCTATGCTACGATTACAGGCATGTGCTATCACGCCTGGCTAGATCTTATTTTTGAACATTTGTACTTTTCCTAAAATGAATTTGTTGCCGTTTATGGCAAATTTTCAGGAAGAATGGGATAAACACTAGGTGAATTTCAAACTTCTTTTTTAAGACTTATTTTTATTTGTGTGTGAGTGCGCGCACGCGTGCAAGGGCAAGCACTACTTGTGTATGAGTGCTCCAGGAGGCCAGAAGTGTGTTGTGGGTTGAGGAAGAAGAAAGAGAGGCAGTCACTGATCATTTCTCTGTCACTTCCCTGATCAGGTTCTTATCCCAATATCTGACTTGAATTTTTATTGATAAAGAATAATTAGATAAATGCTTCATCCACAGAAGGTCACTGGTCGCTTCTCTGCCACTTCGCTGGTCAGTCAGGTTCTTACCCCAATATCTGACTCCCGAGTTTTTGTTGAAGTTTTTATTGATCCAAAAAAATGCTGAGCCATTCTCTCAGTCCCTCCCTAGCACTACCTGTGTCTCTCTCTCTGTCCTCGGTCCTCCAAAACCTCTACGGCTAATTTTGGCCAGCTAGTAGCTAGCTCCGCCTTCTGATTCAAAGTTAACTTTATTGGCAGGCTTGGGAATATCAGAATGCGATCAAAATATTCCACAACAGAACAAGGCCCTGACTTTCCAGAGCTGGAGTTACAGATTGTTGTAAGTCACCTGACATGGGTGCTAGGACCCAAATTCAGCTCTTCTGGAAGAGCAACAAGCACTCTTAACAGCTGAGCCATCTCTCTAGTTCCAAAATGTGAAACTTCTAAGATGGATAATCCCACCATTTATTTTCTACAAAATCCCGTGTAGAGTCATAATCTTTGAGAACACAGCAGTGTTTGAAGACTGAGTTAGCCTGCTCACTTTGGCTCCACTGAGCACCAAAAACAAAGGCTTCATGGGCACATCTGGAGCATCTGGTTTTACTCGAACCTTCCACTTCATCAAAACTGTCCCATGCACCATTCCCTACAACCTCTCCTATCCCCCCCAACACTGGCACCTCTACTGATGCCGCCCTCCTGCTCTTATGTAAGTATAGCCCTCCTACAAATGTCTGTGGGGCTTGTTGAACAACGACCTTCTGCAGTAATCCCTCTCTCTCTGCCTAGCTCTGGTAGGAGCATTGCTCAGGACCGACCAAAGAGTATATGATGCAGCTTTGGCTACCAAGCCCAATACTTTGTGCTCCAGAATAAAAGGACTGGGCTGCACATATGTTGCCATGAATTTGCTATAATAGGGTGGCCATGATAAAGTGAGTCCTTTGACCAATCTTGTTTCTTAATCAGTAGGCTTGCTGAGATAATCGTTTNATTTGCTGTTTTAAAGTCCCTATGATCATGATTGTATCTCACACTGCTCTGGGCAGAGACTTCTCTTATTAACTATGTTCAATGTTTTTGTTCTTTCTGGGTTTCCTACCATACAAGGAAGTAAGAGCCCTTCACTTAAGATTCTAGAGGAATTGTGTTGGGTACTAATATAGGCATCTCCCATAAGAACACTAAAAGGCTGTGACCAGGTTGGCAGAGTGCTTACCTAGCATGCATGAGGCCCAATACTGCATAAAGCAGGAGAGGTGGTGCACACTGGGAATTGCAGCATTTGGAAACAGAAGCAGGAAGAGCAGAAGTTTGAGGTTAACCTTGGCTATACAGCAAGCTTGAGGCCACCCTGGGCTACATGAAAGTCTGCCTAAAAAAAAAAAAAAATTCAGTAACAATAACCCTATCCTAGAGAGAAGAAAGCTTGATTGGTGTCCCACCTTAAGACTCAATGAATAGGGCTGGAGAGATGGCTCAGAGGTTAAGAGCACTGGCTGCTCTTGCAGAGGTCCTGAGTTCAATTCCCAGCAACCACATGTTCACTCACAACCATCTGTAATGAGATCTGGCACCCTCTTCTGGCATGCAGGCAGAACACTGTATACATAATAAATAAATAAATCTTAAAACAAAACAAAAAAACCCAAATAGCCCAGCACCACAAAGCTGAAAAGGCAGAAAGCAGAGTTCCAAGCAAACAAAACACCAAAAAAAAAAAAGACTCAATGAATAATAAGACCCTAACCATCCTTAGAATTCCATCTTTAACTTGAGCTTCACCCACATGCTTACACATCCTCTAAGAGTGACGACAAAAGCCTTTAATCCAGCACTTGGGAGGCAGAGGCAGGTGGATCTCTGAGTTTGAGGTCAGCCTGGTCTACNAAGTGAGTTCCAGGACAGCCGGAGCTACATAGAGAAACCCTGTCTCAAAAAAACAAAAAAACAAAACAAAACAAAAAAATCCAAACAACACCTATCCATCCTACAGACCAGAGGGTTCAGAGGCAGCAACAGTATATTTTACAGCATTCCTGTTTTAAAGTTCAAATGTGCAAGTCATACTGGTAAGTCAATGCGTGAGCTGTGATACAATTAGAGAAATCCCAACACTGACTGGGTGTTGGATGATATGGAGCAATACTGCTAACTGCCAGGTCCAAAGCCCCCTTTCCCCCTAAAATTGCGGTGCTGGTGACATTGTCCTAAACAGGACTTTGGCCAGGTAAACAGAAGCACTGTTACCAGGGAAACAGCCTAAAGGTTTCCATCCACTAGGAAAACAGCCCTCTTGCAGTTCTGTTCACTGGGAACCTTCCTTAAGCTTCCCCCAAAGGTCAACCACAAACACACCTAGTTCTGGATCAATACNGAGTCTGTATCCGCTCAGATCCCCACCCTGCTGTCATATAAAACTGGCTTGTTTTCCCATCATTTTGCTCTTCTCTCTGCCTCCCCACCACCTTGAGATGGCCTTTGCAATTTGACCCCAATAAATCTTTTTTTTTCTGCTCACGNAGTGGTCTAGTTCTGTAGTTTTAATGTCTTATACTAACAACACCTCAATCACTTATACTAACAACATGGAGGTTTTACTGTAGTGCCTTTTTGTTTTTTCAAGACTAGATCTCATTATGTAGCTCTGGTTGTCCTGAAACTCACTCTGTATACCAGGCCGGTCTACATAACCACAGAGATCCACCTGCCTCTGCCTCCCAAGTGCTGGGATTAAAGGCATGAGCCATTATGCCTGGCTAATGACATATTTTAGAAGTGTGTACTGAAATAGGGGTAAATGATAATGTATACAATCTGCCTCGAAATAACCTAAACCAAGACAAGCAAGGAGGGTGGATGATGAAGGTTAGAGGTCACAGACTGGTAAGGTTTTCTATAAAGTAAATGTTTAAAACTTTCTGGTACAGTCTGTGTGCCACTGAAGAATGAAAGCAGCCATTAAAAACAAACAGCCCTCAGGAGGCTGAGGCAAAGAATCACTGTAGATTCACTGTAGCCTGCATTACTTAGGAGACAAAGTGAGTTCCAGAACAGCCTGGGCTTCAGAGTGAGAAGCCTATGTCAAAAAACCAACCAAGCAGGGCAGATGTGGTGACACACAGCTTTAGTTCTAGGCTCAGGAGGCAGAGGCAGGCAGAGCTATGTTGAGTTNGATGCCAGCCTGCTACATATTGAGTGCTAAGCCAACCAGGGCTACACAGAGAGACCCTGTCTCAGAAACAAATCAAAACACCAACCAGCCAGCCATGCAAAACCCTCCCATAACCTCAGTGTGGCTCAAAGGTACCACGATTGCCTACCACGCAGACCGCACCCAAGGCACTGAGTGTGAGCCCCTAGCACTGAAAGGAAAGAGGAAAGGAAAGGAAAAGAGTGGTTAGCAAACGAATGTGGCCATGTTCCAAGAAAATATTATTTACAAAAATGGTGGAGGGCTTGATTTTATCCACATGCTGTTATAAGGTNTCAACCCTAGTACAGATAAAACTGGCTCTAAGTATGTGGGGCTCATTATACTATTCTCTCTATACCTGAAAATTTCCATAATAGTATAAAAATTTCCATCATTTCCACAATAAAATGTATAAATTAAAAAAAATAAAACCCAAAAAACTAAGAAGCCAATGTTTAACTTTGGTGGCCTTCACTTGACTTCAAGTCCAAGTAGAAACAGAGCAAGCATTAGGGGATGACAGATGAGGAGCACCACTCCCAGGAAAGCAAGGAAGAAGAGGAAAACCCAATGCTCTACTGGAAACTGGAGCGACAGCAGCACATCTGTGGAAATTTGTGGAGCCAGATGGTGAGGTGGGGTTTGCCTGGCACACACTTGACAGCTGACCTTACCAAAGCACAGAGGCTGTTCCCAGGGCCCCCACAGCTGCCATCCTTTCCCTAGGTGACCTGGGANGAGGACGGCATCCCTACTTATGCAGGAGCCCTTCATGGCTGCACTAGGTGGGTGGAGGGTGAGTCTTTCTTGAGGGTAGAATTCATTCCCTTTCATATGTTCTCAAGACTAGGAGACACATGTGGAAAGAACTTTCTGTCCCTGGCAGACAGGAAATCAAACCCCTTCTCCTTGAACTTGGCCAGTCTTCCCCACTTGGAAGTCATTCTCCATCTTTGGTTTTGGAGAACTCCACTGTGTTCTCACCAAGGCCAGATGAATTAGGAGCAACCTGCTTTGGGGGTAGGCTGTACAGGAAAATGTAGCAACTCTCTTTTCCTTTGTACATTTGTATATATGTTGCATTTGTGTACATGTTCATGTGTGTCACATGTATGTGCACATATGTATNAAGGACAGGTTGACATCGGTGTCTTCCTCTATTGCTTTCAATATTATTTTTGAAGCAGGGTATTTTACTGAACCTGGAACTTACCACTTCAGCTACACTGGCTGGCAGTGAGCCCCAGAGATCTTCCTGCCTCTGTCCCTTTGGTGTTGGGCTTACAGGCTTACTGCACCTGGCTTTTTACATGGGTGTTGGGATCTGAACTCAGGTCTTCATGCTTGCCTGGTAAGGACTTTACCAACTGCACCATCTCTCCAGCTATTAGTCCTGTTCCTCTTTTTCTTTTCTTAAGAGATTTTTGTTTATATTTATATGTATGTGTGTGGGTGTATACACGTGTGTGACTGCCCCCAGTCTAGAAGAGGGAATCAGACCCCCTAGAGCTAGAGTTACAGATGGTTAGGAGCTACCTGACATGGGTTTTGGGAAGTGAACCCAGGTCTTCTGGAAGAGCAGTTAGTTTTCTTAATCTCTGAGCACTTCCCCAGCCCTTGGCCCTCTTTCTTACTCATCCTATATCCTATTTAATCCCAGAGACTCTCAAAACATTATAGTATATCCTAAGAATGAGGGATGAATTAAGGGGACTGGATAGGAAAAGTCATCAAGAGATCCAGGGTGCCAGGCAGTGATGGTGCACATCTTCAGTCTCAGCACTGGGGAGGCAGAGGCAGGCGGATCTCTGAGTTCAAAGCCAGCCTGGGCTACCAAGCAAGTTCTAGGACAGCCAGGGCTACACAGATAAATCCTGTCTTGGAAA